>VZTG01010447.1:96892-196556 GCA_013397845.1 Melanocharis versteri
TTTTTTCTACTTGGTTCTTAAGTAAATGTGTCGCTGAGAAGAAGCTGGGAGTTTGAGTGAGTGCAGGCGTGTGAAGACAGGGATTTATCTCAGCTGCTCAGTGTCTAACACTGACCTAAATGTGGTTAAGAAATGCTTTGTTTATTCTCTTACTTTTTGATATAGTTCAGTAATCGCTGCAGATAGCAGGAGAAGGGCTGATAGTTTTAGGTTGAGCAGTAATCTGTGAAGTGGGGCCAGTACTTGAGTGATGGGTTATTGGATACAGTTGTGAGATTCCTTGATAGAAAACACTTCAAAGTACAAATGGTTTAGTGTGTGTGCTGTTTGTGCAAGAATAGGAAAAAGCTGTAGTTCTTTGTGCCTGTTTTGTAAACTGCAGGGAGTGAAGGGACAGTATTCCTGTTAAAAAAAGATGGAGACAAATTATGAAAGCAGCCAGGAACTTTAAGAAACTCCAAATCTGGGGATGAGGAGGTTGTTGTGTCTTGCCTATCACGCAAGACTAGCCTTCTTTTTAAAACTTCACGTAGGGTATCAAAAACCATCACATTCAGAGGAGACAGACTGTTGTTTTGACTTTGGCTGATACAGTATTTTCCATAAACTAATAGTGAGTGTACTTGAAGAGAGGAATGAAGTAATGGAATAAGGCTGCAGTTGTTATGCTCCAGTATGCTGTCCCACACTACAGTGATCTGTAGTTCAGATGCTGAGTTATGTGGCCTCTAATAAATAGAGGCTGGCGCGATACAAAATAATTATGCTAGAGTAGTGCTCAAGCTGGAAATCTGTTGAAGTTACTGGTTACAGTGCTTGCAAACTTCAAGGATTGAATATTGAACCCCGTGTTTGAGCCATGGAACTGAGCTTTGTTCGTTGTTACGCTACAGCTTTTTGCCTTTTAAGTTCTCATCAGAAGAAAATATGCTAAGATGGAAGGACAGTTATCTGCCCACAGGCCCCAAGTCATTCTTAGTAAGAATTAGCCTGTTTTATCTGCAGCTATTCATTTGAGACTAGGACCATACTATGTTTCCCTTAAATGATGTGGAAACTTGATTTGTTTCCAGCTGAATCCTGGGGATGAGTTGTACAAAGCAAACTTTTTCTGTCCCTTGCTGGAAGATTAGTTTTGTGTTTATATAGCTAGCAGCAGTATGAATGGAGTTATTAGGCAGTGAACACAGAGGTTTTGCTGTACATGAAATAATGTATAATTGAGCCAGTCCTCTTCTCATTTTCCATGGCTATTTTCCTCAAATAAAGAGAAAATAGAAAACATTTTTTTAATCAGATACTGAAACAATAGTCTTGATTATACTCAGTGGTTACAGAAATTGAATAGTCTTTGTTAATCTTCCCATTTGTCCATGGATGTATTAAAAATGAATTTACATGTCAGAAATAGAATTGCTTGTGCTTTCAAAAGGTATTTTCATAACAGCAATAAGTTATTGTGGCTTTATGTTTGATTTATATGGTATAACACATGTGACATTTCATAGTTAATAACAACATAAACCTGTTTTGTTTTTCAGTATATGCCTTGTCTGTAAAACGTACCTCAAGGGATCATGACTTTAGGAGTAGCAATATAAACTCCCTGCACATCAGCTACTCTTTGGTGTGCCTACTTTAGCTTGGGTTTATTTACTTTATTCTTCTGTGAGAAGGGTGCATGCCATTTATTTTTCTGAAACAAGAATGACACTGTCTGCGGGCAGTATTGCTGTATGGAGGAAAGAGAAAGAAAAGCCATCATCTGACAGATGATAGGGTGTTTTGAAGTGTCTTACACAGTGATGAGAAGGACAGGGTTTCTGAAAACCCAACCAAACCAGAGCAGATCCTTTGGTGAAGAATTCCAGAAGAGCTGGTGGTGGCTGAGTGTTTCAGTCACCAAAGCAGTGTCATCTGGACAGTGAATTAGCTTTCATGCCTTTGCAAGTCTTCCTTTTTTGATTAAACTTCCTGCATGAATAGTCACATCTTAGCGTACTCTTTGTTCGTTTGAGCAGTCCCAGAGCACTGTCTTCCAGAGTTCTCTTGACTGCTTTGCGTGAGAAAGGAGCAAAAAATATTGTTGCAGTAATTTCAGTCTGCTCTTGCAGGCCTGTCTTCAGGTGATGTGTACTTAATGTTGTCTTGTAACTGCACCTGAATCTGATACAGGTTGTATAATACAACCCTTCTTGGACTTCTCAATTCACATGTGATGTGTTATTACTTCCTGGTTCATGTGTGGCTCCAGTTAAAATTTTTGGACAAGTCGTGGTCATTACTTTTGCCTTGTTTTTATTTCATTTTTGCTTGCATGGGATCCTGAGCTACAGGCAGCGTATCATATGAATTGCACTACTGGTGTGAGTTACTGACCCGGCTGTGCGTGTCCTGTGGGTTATGATACTAAATTTTGTTAATCATCTCAATAGCAGAAATACATTAATATACAGTACTGATGGGGAGCAGTTGGTTTTGTCAGACTGATTTCTTAGTTCTCTAATCTTAATGGCATTCAGTGTATGGAGATCATTGATAGGATCAGATTACAAACGTTTTCCAGTGTAGGATAGAACTGTACCTTGCCTTCGGAAGCTTCGCTGTACAAGGAGTATGATGAGTCGCAGGCTGTCACTGCTTATTCTCTTCAAAGAAAAGGTGGAGGTAGAGGGTGACTATTAGCTTCTCTGTATGGAAGGCTCACATACAGAATCCCTGTAACCTAAGAAAAATTAGTGTCTCGACCGAGAATTAAATTGAGGCACCTTTAGCCTTAGCTCTGTTGCAGAACTGCCATAGCACTTACATTCTTTCCTGAGAACTTAGTCTGCCTTTAGAGGTAATAATGAAAATAACCTCATGTCACACCAGATTTACTTGTTCAATTTTAACCAAATGTTTTCCTTCACATTAAACTATTATTTAGATCTAAGCCAGCCTTTGGTAAAAGCTGTTGAAATGTTGCGTTGGGTTGTTTTCTTAACTGGTAAAGCACGGTTGTTTTTCACCCCTCTTTTGAAAATTCAAATAACTGAAATATTTTTAGCTACTGATGGATGTAATTTCTTCTGCCACAAGAGGAACCAAAACATTTGGGAAGAAATTAAGAAATTTTTTGTACAAACAGCTGGAGATCAAAATGGCAGCCTTTGTGCTGATTTAAGCTGCAAACTTGAAGCTTATCTTTGGTTTCTTTATTTTTGGCAGGTGAGGTAGCTGGAGAATTATTTTGAAGGCTTCTAAGTACAGTAAATATTTGTTGGATTTGCTGGTTTTTATTTGTGTTAAGGATTTATTAGTGCCTGGAATTTCAACACATTGTGAATTAGTTTTTCCCTTCACATACTGAAATATTCTGCCATTGAACTGATGGTGTTTCTGGATCTAGAAATGACCCAGAATGTATGGGGATTTTTTTTTGTGGGCCTCTCAATTCAGCACAATTTTAGTTACTCATTCAAGATACTTGCAGCCCCTTCCTATCTGTTGCTAACAAGTATAATCTCTTTATTCTAACAGAGATTTGGGAGCCAAAATCAGTGATAGGGGGCAGCATGTGTTTTTATGGAGTGTAAAGCATAGTATGCCAAATTTATTAAATATTTTTGTTTTGAGTATTCGTTACACTTGTGCCACTTGCATGCTTGAACTGATTTACTCTTTTATATTTTCAAGTATATGTTTGAGAAGCAGAAAAATTGAATGCTATTCAGTACTTCAGCTGATGGATCCGAGGTTTCTTGGGCACATTCACAGTGGCAAACCACTTTGCTTGTAACAAGTAATAGTCGGGGAGCTTGTGTATGTAATGGGTGATGCATTATACATCAGAGCATGTTAATAGTATCCAGTGAATGTTGGAATTGATTTCTTGATGTTTGTTTTGAAATCCCATAGTTGAAAAGGTCAGTATCAAGTGAGGCCGAGGAAAACCATTTATCTGCTATGGACTTGGTGTTGTCCTGGCAGAGCAACAGGCAGCTGTGGGGACTAATGTGCTAGAAAACAAGGCCTGCAAAGCTTGTTTTATTCTGAAACTTCAAGCAGCCTTTGGAAACACTTCTTTGAGAAGTTCTTCTGCCTCATTACATGTGAATGAATAAATGAAGTTTGAACTTGTGAATTAGAAGGGGAGATTTAGTGGCAATGTGGCTTTTTGGTTTGTTTTTCTGCAGCAGTTAGGTCTTGCTGATGAGTTTTCTACAGAATGTTGAAATTCTCTGGAACTTATATCAGCACAGGTTTACTGCAGAGTTATTTCCTGGGAAAGTAGTATTTTTCTTTTTAAAGCTTGGCTGCTGCTTTGAATGCTTAAACAGCTGCAAACATGGACAAGAATACATCACTTCAAATGAAGCCTTTGATTTCATGCTGAATTTGAAGACACTCTTGTATCAATTTTTTTTGCACATGGAATATTGAAGTTTCTTCTCACCTCTGCGTGCCAATTCGAGCTGGAGTGGAGCTGCAGTTAAATCTTAAGTCATATTTAAAGAGGATGTGTTGGTACAGTTATACAAGTGGTTTGGTTACAGTTTCAGGTTATTTAACTGAATAGTAAGAGAAGGCTATTTGTATTGCTAGACAAGCAGATGTGCAAGCCATGTGCTTTCTATCCACCCTTCTTTTGGCAGAAGGAACTAGGAACTAGCATTTCTGCAGCTTTTTTTTTTTTCCCTAGATGGAGGAGATCCTGTCTCCTCCTGCTCAGCCAGCTTGCTTCTCTTGAAGCTTTCCCTTCCAATCCTATAGGTCTTGTGCACATTAACCGTAGCAATCACTGCATGTTTATAGCAAGTAAAGAGTTGTAAAGCTTGGGCATTTCAGGTGTATCACACTGATCACAAGTGAGGAGCTACAAATGCCTTCCAGAGGAGTGCCTGAGAATGCACCGAGGTGTAATCTTTCAGCCCTCACATGAAATGTAGCTGTATAACATACGTATATTATAACATTTGCCTCTGTCAGCAAGCGCCGCTCATGCTCTTGTAGGCTATTCTGAAATTTCGGGTATCTTTTTATTCAGGGTGGGTAGCTCCACGCGAGCATGTAGTGAACATTAGGAGCTACACCTAGTTATAGCTCAAGCTACTTATGCTGTAAAGACAGACCTTCACGTTTAGTTGCTGGATTTCTGTACTGGGTTTGCACTGGTAATGACAGGAGAAGCTTCCATGTTGGTGGACTAATGAGTGTTTAAGTTTTTAACCTTAAGGATTTTTATTATCCTGAAATAGCTGCATCTGAAATAATACTGTAACATCATTGGGATTCTGATCTTTTTTTCTGGTATACTTGCCATCTTACTGGAAAAGGTGTGTGCTTTGTGAAATGTTGTTCTGGTTGCTGCACTAACAATTCTGAGGGCCTTGGAGCTTGCATGGATCTGTAGCTTGCTGTCATGCTTGGTCACTCAGCTGGCTGAAGCATTGTCTGACTGGTTGGCTTGATGCTGGAGCAGGTTTAGCAGCCTTCAGTAATTTCTGTATCTTGGAAGGTGATGGCAAGGTTCTGTTCAGTGGGATTTAGAACTCTGTTTTCAAAAACTGGGGAGAGGCAGGTAATACTCCACAGTTGGGGAAAATTTCAGAACTTCTGTTGTCTTAGCTGCTTGAAATGGACTAAATATTTTACATTACTTACTAAATTAGTCCAGTTAATATTTCTGTGAGGTATTAATGAAGGACGAAGTCAGATAGTGTAGCAGATTGAGCCCTCATCTTAAAACTCTGGCTTTCTGAAATGTACAGAAATAAGTCTTATGTAGTATGTAGTCCAATTTGCATGTTTCTGTTAGCCATTTTGTCTCTTAATCTGAAACTATTGAAGCAGCAGTGAAATAACCACCTTTATTGGGTATGTAGTATTACTGCTGCCTGTGACAACGGCTGCTGAAACTCCAAATCCATTGCCTTCTCCCCCTGTTCCATGCTTTAAAATGAAGCTGTTAATGTTTTGTGTGCCGCTTCCTCATTTGCATTTTCTGTTCCGCTTCCTCTTGCTGCAAACTCTCGCTGATGCATTTTTTCTGATCTTTTACTTCCCTTCGAAACTCTCTTCTATATCCTAGTATTCCCCGTAAAATAGAAAAACATTATGATGAACTTCTGCTTTGTGTCATTTCTAGTAAAACCCACAGATGCCTTATTTTTAGAGGGTGAAATACTTGGAGATGTAAAAAAAACAAACCCCAACAAACCACAACAAAAACCCTTCCCAGTTGCCACGTGCATCCCTGAAGAAATTTAAAATGGAGGGAAGTAGATGCAAGACACGAAGTGTAAATCCTTGCCAAATGTAAATCCTTCTTCCCTTAGCTGAGTGAACTGCTTACTATCAAATTTCTTTAAGCCACAGAATGTTGTTTTTGGCAGGAACATCAGAAAGAGTTTTCTTTCTTTTTAAACAGTTGTTGTTTGGAAAACAAGCATATGTTTGGCATCATCATGGATTTCTAAAGGAGGAAAATGTGATTTTATTTTCAAAACATATAGTAGGACTGTATTTTCAGCAGAATCAATTGTTAAATGCTTCTGGAAGTTTAAATATAATAGTGTGTCCGTGCAGTTGGTTGTCAAGGTTGAAACAACAAGCACGGTTAGCCCCGAAGCTGCTAAATGCTAATCCAAGCTTTGCAAGTGTTTTTCTCAGCCAAGTTAGCTGAGGAAGTTAGAGAAGCACATAGGCAGCCTGTATTAATCAGGTTTTTTAAAGCAAACTTAAATTTTGAGGTTCAGGTATAAAAGAATGCAGCCTCATTTTGTACTTTTGGTAATGGTGATGTTAACTGTGAGACCTGTGACTCTAAATTGTAGTTTGAGTATCCCCACTATTATTCATCTTGGTGGAATTATGGCTGTTAATGCTTTTCAATATGAAGCATTAGAAAGTGCACTGAATTAGGTTTTGTGAACCTAAGGGATGACAGTCTAAATAGTGAACAGCTTTGATTTGTCGGTCAAAGATAACTTTCTTCATGCCTCATCACAGAACAATAAACACAGCGTAGAGCAGTCTGGGTTACTCAGAGAGGTTTCTCTAGGTTCATTCAGTTACAGGGACAGGCTAAGAAAGGAGAAAAATGACATGCTTTAGCACCGGGTGGGAAACATCAGGGGGATTGAACTGTGAGGGTGAGAAGTATGAGTGTTGCATCTAGAGAGGAATAAAACCAGTGAATTGAATTGAGGGTTACTGGGAGTTGTTATATTCTCTTTAAGATGTTCAACCTGATATTTTAGAGCTAAAATATGGAGGAAACCTTCAAACAAAAGCTTATCTGAAATGCGAAGCTTGTTCTTTTGTCAGAAGTGTATTTTTGAGACTTCTAAATCCACTTTGAACAAAATACTAAAATAAATGTAACCGTAGGAAGATAAGACTGTAGAAATAATTGAATTCCACTGTGGATTAGTTAATTTGCATTATATTAGTAGTGTTCTCTAAAATATGCCTTCCATACTTTTTTTGCTCATTTCTGCAGGTGTATGATGAAGGGTTCATCTTCTTTTCTCGTTCAAAGCATATAGGACTTGCTGATTTAAATCAGATCCTTATTGGGTGTTAAAAGAAGGACAAACTTGGCCAAAGTGGGAAGCTTAAGCCATATGTTTTTCTGTAGGCTTGAAACAACTTTTGGTGATTCTGAGTATAAGAGAACGTGACCTATGGAGCAGCTGGCCTATAAGTAGAAGTTTTATTGCAGAACATACTTATTTAAATGCTAACTTGGTAATAGGCCGCTACTAAGTAAGTGCCTTTCTCAAGGGCAAAATATCTCTATACTGTTGTTATACTTGAAAATGAGGTAGTTGTGAAAATGTAGGATCTTGAAAGTGTTGGGGGCACTCACCTCTTTAAAAAAAAGTGTGATTCCTATGGTAATCTGCAACAAGATTTTCTAAAAGAACAAAGCCAGTATGCATCTGCACTGTGCAGAAGGAAAACCTGTATTATTTGGGATCGGATGGTAGTTTTAAGTGGTACTTTGTAAAGGAGGCTTTGAAAAAGAACAACAAACCCCAAACATCAACAAAAACCTGCAAACAAGCAAGGTTCCATGTCTTGGATGATCTATTTTAGTTCATTGTACTTGATGCAGAATTTGCCGGGGGTTTCATAAGCTGTGATAACATGAATGGTCATCTCAAATGATTGTAGTACTTACACCACCTCAGCACTTGTTGGTCATAGAGGTCACGTCTGAAGAGCTCCAGGAGCATTTCAAACCAAGGTCAGGTGTGGTAGGAGAGTAAAGGCATCAAGTTCTGGATCTGGTGTGGCTTTACTTGTGACCTTGCACCCATCTGCAGTGCATGTGCTGGTGCTCTTTGAATGAAAGCTTAATGCACTGAGTATCAGTAGCTTTAATTGAGCCTCCCTGTTTGGTTGTATTTTACTCCTCTACTGCTCTCTTGCCAGCACCAAGCAGCTGTTAAATGAAGAGGGAAAGAGGAAGCCATGTGTCACAGCTGTGCAGCTCTGGCCCTGCCCTCTGGGAAGTGGAGTTGTTGCTCTTCAAAGCATTGTATGGTTTCTGCTTTTTTATAAGGAGGTGGGAAGAGGTGGGTTTGAAGCGGTGCCAGGTTTCCTGCTGTCTCTTCTCCCTTCCCATTTCAGAACAAAGTGGTCAGTAATAACCAGAATATCTGGTTGCTTCCATTCCTGAATGTAAGCCACGCGTTGCTCTGGAGTTGTCGGCTGCTGCCTGGGCAGGCATGGCATTGCCCTGGGGCATGGCATGCCTTCTTTCCTGTGATACATCCTGTGCCTCCACTCCTGCCTACATAGGGTTAAACAGAATAGCTGCTCTTCAAATGAAAAAAAAATCCTTGCATGTTTATTGGCAGTCCATACCTTTCAGCAACCAGTTGCCACATTAAATGTTTATTTTTTCCCAAAAGTAAAGATATTTTGCATCTTACATGGTGTAAATCTGTGTTTAACTATTGGAAATCTAAGTTGTTTATAGTTTTCAAAATGTTGATAGTGGAAGGCAAAACTGAAATGGGTATTTTCTGGTTTTTGGAAGACTAAAGAAGGGATGCAGACAAGAAACCAATCCAGAATAGGATAATTTTCCTGCAATCACATTATTATGGAGAAATCTGAGACGTATATACTGTGTGTATGTATTAAGTAATTTAGGTTTTCTTTGTGGTCACATCATATCTTAGTTATTGTTTCTAAATCTCTTAATGGAAATTACTTTGTAAGATGCTGCACTTGTGGCAGCTGACTGCCTCTTCTTCCTCTGCCCGGTAGAAAACACTAAACATGACTGTGAATGTCATAGTGAAGTAATCTGAAGGATAGGATTTATTGAATTTATGGGAATATGTAGTGAGAACAGATAAAACTAGTCTCTTCAGTTAGTATCAACTGCGTGGTGTTGAATCTGATGGTAAGGCAGTAGATGACCTGGATGGGTTATGTGATTAGGATAATGAAGTTGATATTTTTCATTACTCATATTAAAAAAGTATTTTAAAATTCCTTTTTATGAAAGCAGGTCTTAATTAAAACCATAAAAATCTCATGGTAACAGCAGGCATGATGGTTTTAAGCCACTTCAGCCTTCTTTTCAGAAGAAAAAGTGGACTTTATTTCACATGCTTCTGGATTTCTGGTGATTTGTTTGAGCTTCCTAAACTGCTAAGCTCCTCTACGTTGAGTGAGATTTGAGGTCACAGATCCATGCAAAACTGCTTTAGTTTAACTGGCTTATAAATAAAAATGTTTATAACAAAAAAGACCCAAAAGAAACAAACAAAACTGCCTGTTGCATCTGGCCCTTTAAAAACAGGAGGAGGGAGGGAAAAAAGCCCTAGAGAAACTGGAAAAGACCTGAACCATGTAGCTAATGCTAGAGTATGCCAGTCTATTTTGAGAACAGCTTTCCAGCTGGGGTGTAAAATGGAATAATTCAATACCTAAGTTTTACCTGTTAAAATGCTTTCATTTCTCTCCTTCCCTTCTAACTCTCCTTGTTTCTTTACATAGTAATGTCCTTGATTGAACCCCATAGGTCAGCTGTAAGGAATGACTGTTTAATTCCATTGAGTTTTAATTTTATAAATGGTGGCTTTTCAGTGATTAATCTGTATGATACCTATGTTTGTTTGAAAACAATTTACATGCTTTTTGAGACTTTAAAATTGGGGGAAAGCCCCACACTTCTCACAAATATCTTCCAGTCTGTACCTTAGTGATGAAACATAGTGGTTTTATGTATATACAGAGGTCTGTATCTGTGGGTACCTAAGGCTTTATAAATAGTGAGAACTAAACTACAGTATTAGCTACATGCATAACTAAGTATGGACATTTGGGAGAGAGCTGTTCATGAGAACAGAATATTTCACTTGGAAGGGACCTACAACCATCATCCAGTCCAACTGCCTGACTGCTTCAGGGCTGACCAAAAGTTAAAGCATGTTGTTACAGACATTGTTCAAACGCCTCTTAAACACTGTCAAGGGTTGAGACATCAACAGTTTCTCTAGGAAGCCTCTTTGAGTGTGACCCCCCTGTCCCCCCCTCGACTTGGTAATGAAACACTTCCTGCTGTCCAGCCTGAACCTCCCCTGGTGCAGCTTTGAACCATTCTCATGTGTCCTGTCACTGGGTCCCAGGGAGAAGAGCTCAGTTACCTCCCTTTTCACATCCCTTCCTTGGAAGCTGTGGAGAGCAATAAGGTCACCACTTAGCCTCTGTTTCTCCGAACTAGATAAACCCCAAGTCCTCAGCCCCTCATCACAGGACTTTTCCTCCCAGCTCCTTCTCCAGCTTTGTTGAGCTCCTCTGGACACATTCAAGCACCTTCACAACTTTCATAAATTGTGCAGCCGAGAACAGCAGACAGTCCTTGAGGTGAGGCCACACCAACACTGAATGCAGCAGGACAATCCCGCTTTTGCCTGGCTGGGGATGCTGTTTGATGCACTCTGGGATGAGGTTTGCCCTCCTGCCTGCCAGGGCTCACTGCTGACTCAGACTGAGCTTCTGCCCACCATGTACTCCAGATCCCTCTCTGCAGGGCTGCTCTCCATCCATTCCTCTCCCAGTTTATATACGTGCCTGGCATTACTTCATCCCGGCTGCAGAATCAGGCATTTGGACTTGTTAAGCTTCATGCTATAAATCATAACCCAATGTTCCAATCTATGTAGATCCCTCTGCAAAGCCCCCTGTTCCTCAAGAAAACCAAAAGCACCTTCCAGTTTGGTGTCACCAGCAAACTCAGTAATGGCGCCCTGCACTCCTGCATCCAGATCGTTGGTAAGTACAGGAACAGGACTGGCCCTGGAACTGATCCCTGAGGAGCACTGCTGGGGACCAGTCACCAGCTGGATGCAGCCGCATCCACTTACAGCCCTTTGAGCTCTGCCCTTCAGCCAGTCCTTCACCCAGCATGAACCCAGCATGGGCACCATGAACCCACTCATCCTGCAGCTGGACAACTTGTCCAGAAGGGTGCTGTGAGAGTATCAAAAGCCTTCCTGAAAATCCAGAAAAACTGCATCTGCTGCCTTCCCTTCATCCACTAGATGTGTGACCTTATCAGAAAAGGTTATCAAATTAGTTTATTAGTTAGGACTTTCCTTTTGTGAATCCGTATTGACTGTGCCTGATAATTACATTATTCTTTAAGTGCCTTTCAGTATTACCCAGTATAATCTTTTCCTCCATAATTTTTCCAAGAACTGAGGCTACGTGATAGGTCCGTAGTTTCCTGGGTGTTTCTTCATACCCTTCTTGTAAATTGGAGTAAAACTTGGTCTGGATCAGCAGGGACCTCTCTTGACGCTGAAGACCTCTGGTAGATGATGGACAGAGGTGCTGCTGAAGCATCCACTGGCTCCTTCAGAACTCTGGGATGAATCCCATCATGCCCCATGGAATTGTGAATATTCAGCTGATACAGCTGGTCCCTTACAATTTCAGTGTCCACAAATGGAAAGTCACTGTTCCCACACTCATGGTCTTCCAACTCAGGGGACTGGGCAGCCCCAGGTCTACCGGTATTATGACTGAGGCAACCTGACCAGCAGGTTGAAGGAGGTGATTTTCCACTTCTTCACTCTTGTGAGATCCCACCTGCAGTGCTGCATCCAGCTCTGAGGCCCCCAAGGCTAAGAAGGATGTGAACATGTTGGAGCAAGTCCAGAGGAAGGCCATGCAACTAATCAGAGGGCTGTAGCACGTCTCCTGTGAGACAGGCTCAGAGGGCTGGGGCTGTTCAGCCTGGGGAAGAGAAGGCTTTTTTGTGACTGGACAAGAGGTAATGGCTTTATACTGAAGGAGGGTAGATAGGGAGAAATTCTTTACTCAGAGGCTGGTGAGGCACTGGAACAAGTTGCCCGGAGGTGTTGTGGACTCCTCATCCCTGGGAGTGTTCGAAGCCAGGTTGGATGTGGCTCTGAGCAGCCTGGTCTAGTGGAAGGTGTCTCTGCTAGTGGCAAAGGGGTTGGAACAAGATGATGATTAAAGTCACTTCCAACCTAAGCCATTCTGTAATTCTGTGAAAAAAAGCTCTGAATGCCATTGTTTTTAATTCACTCCTAGTAGTCACTTAATCATCTCCCACAAGTCGAATGTTTTCTTTTTAGACCTCTTGCTATTTATGTACTTTAAAAAGCCATTTAAGGGATCATAAAGCAGTTCCCAATGGAAGCAAGCTTCATATCTCGGTTGTGGTTTTTTAGCAAAGGATGTGGCCTCTTAGGAGGACATAATAGGGAAGGTGAAATTTTTTCCATGTACCCAGCTCTGTACCACAAAGCATCATTCTATCTGCCAGGGTGAAGGATGTGCCTTCTATTCTCCAAACATTAAATCTGAGTGCTCTTATGTTTTTTCATTTCTCTTTCACCACCAGGCTATAGGGGAATTAGCCATGGAGTGATGTGAGCGGTTGCTTTCAGCTAGGTCCAGATGTAAAAATATGTCTTGGCCCTGAGTGGGGTGTGCTAGAGAGAGCAGCTGCTTGCTTGTTCCAGGCTGTGACCATCTGCATAATTCTGATTCCATGGAATTGAAGTTGACTGTCAGCTATGGCAGTGCTGAGTTGTTTAGTAGGACCTTAGTGCTGCCTGCTTCCGTACTGCACTTCTTTATAGATGTGGTATTTTTTCCTATTTTTGAAAATCACATCAGTTCTGTTTAATCTCCCTTTTTTTCCAGGACATTCTGAAGCCTACTAGATTTCATTTGTCAGTCTTGAGGTGTCTCATTTTAGTGGTTTATGTGTGTGTACATATGGTATTTTTGGCTAATGCTTTTCAGCGGGGCTCTGTGGCCTGTGCTGGTTCATGCATCCCTTCCTCTGCCGCTTCTCTCTAACGTTACAGAACTGTAGGGTACGAGCTGCATGACCCTCTACTGTTTCTGGAGAAGTATGAGTAGAGAAAATTTTAAGTTTTGTCCAGCGCAAGGTGAAATCTGGTATTTGCTTTGAATGCTGGCTGTTAATGACCTGACAGTGTTTCTGGGTTGATGTTGTCACCAAATCCAGGTATTTTAATGAAGCATTTAACTTGCAAGTCCCATCACCTAGCCTTGGACTAATCCCCTTAAGGAACCCACAGGTTTTCTGTCTGGAGTACTTACACAAAACATCTGTCCAAATGTTCATGCTTTTTAGCAGTGTCTGCTAACAGCAAAAAGTGAGGTTGAATGCTCTAGGAAGTAGAATTTAAGGGATCTTTCTATTTTAAGAAACATACTCTTAAATATTAGTAATTGGAAAACTGTGCTGTGTAATGCTGGATGGGTAACGACTGAAATTGCAGAGCTGCTGTCTGCTGAGGATGACCCATTTTTAGTGTTGTTACATGAGAGTGGGGATTCACTTGAGTAAAGCCATCAGCATTCCCTGTGTGAAGCATTAGGGAGACATCTCTGCAGGCTGGGAGTGGAGCTAGGAGGGAGCTCTGCTGTTCTGAAGGATGTGTATGCTGAACTTCTGGGGAAGAGTGCAGGGCTGTATTGGGAGAAAGAGCAGGCTGATAGTCCAGGCGACTTGTACTGTGATACTCAGATTGTTATCTGTGAAGAATTTAGGGATGGTAAATACTGCCAGCAAACCTTTTCAAGTGTTTGAAAACATTTTGATATTGATATCCTATCTGAAATCTGTTCCTTCTCAGAGGTATTGGCCTTTTTTCTCTCCTGGTGGTGGAAGAGCCCTTTCTTTTTTGGATCAAAGATAAGAGCACTAATTCCTGGCTGTCGTGGTTGGTACTAGTAATTTGTGGTATAATCTTTGTTTGGCTTCATTTGCAGTAAAGAGTCGCTGCTGATCATTAAGAAGAGAGTGTAGTCCTGGTCAAGCCTCTTGTTGAGATACCAAAGAGGTGATAGATGTAGGGATGGTCATGCTTCTTATCAGTGAAGAATGTGTGACAAACCACTGCTGTTACTGGCTGGCTTGTAGGCTTGATGGGCTGGCTTTTGGAGATTGCAAAATCTCTGAAGATCGAGTGTTTAACCTCATATAAATTCCACAGGATGTTTAGGATTTGCGAGCCTGCTGTTTAGATGGGTTTCCTCTCAGTACTGAAGGACTGCTATACTCAGTCATGTAGTGAATATCCGTACCATAATCCAGTGCATGAAAAAGAATAAAGGAGACACCAGGTACTCCACACAGGTTGGATATTTTTAATTTATTTGCTGGTGCTCTAAACAAAAACTTCAAGAGCTTGAGCTTGTTCGTTCCTTGAAAGGAATTGGTGGCAAGGGACACACTAGGTGCTGTGACTAAGTCTGAGTGTCAGAGTGGTTCTCAAGAAGATGCAGAGTGGCAAGCTGTCCCTTGAGGGCTTCTCGAAGGGTAGATTGTTCTCCTCACTCCAAGTACAGTGTTGATCCCAGCTAATTCTGCGTTTCTGGATGCTGTGGAGCCTCAGAGTTCGGACTAGGCAACAGCAAGTGAATCTTTAATTAAAGACCGCCTGGAAAACATCATTTGCTGTGTCTCTGTGCTGCCTCTGTTTTATGCCCAAATTTAAGACTGAGATATGGAACAAGTCTCGTGTAAAGTTAAAAAACTCGAGTTGTCTTGATCAGTCTCATGAAAGCTGCTTAGGATGTGCTACTGAGAGGCCCCTTAGTTTTAAGTAATGGCTCTTTTACAGAAAAGCTCCCATCCCACTGTAGAAGTACGTAAGATCGGGGGGACCTAACCGCTAATTGATGTGTGGTTCTACTCTTTGAAAACTTCAGAACCTGTCTGGATTTTCCAAATGTGTGTTGCAGAGTTACAGTAGTTTCCAAGATTGAGTTTCATGCTTTTAAGATTGAATACATGCACAAATTTAACAAGGCAAACCAGTATGGAAGTTTTAAACCACTTCCTGTTTTGTGTGTATGCATTGGTAAAGCAATTCAAACTATAGTGGTAAGCTTTGGATCTCCATATATGAAAGCATGTTTTAAAAACCCTCCCCCCACCCCAGAAAGCAGACTTCGAAATAAAATCCTTTTTTCACCATTTTCATGATGACCTGCCATTTAGATACTTTTAATCCTCAATCTGTGTAAAAGTTATGTCTTGCATTAAATCCTTTATGGTTTTTTTCCTGTGGATTTCTGAAGTAATCCTCTGTGTGCCATATAGCTTGTTCTTCAAATTGCTTGCCTATAATATCCTCATTTCTAGGAGTTTTGTTTAGAAAGCTTTAAAACATCGATTTTAGACAAAATTCAGCTAGATATAAATTTCTTACCAGAAGTCAGTGTTACACATTCTGCATGTCTAAATTCTTATCCTGTTGAAACTGTTTAGTACTTTCTGTAATTCAGTCAGTGAATGTGTCAAATGGGGCACTTGGCAGAGGAGTCAGTGATGTACTTGATAACGAGTAAGAATCCTTTTATAATGGCTTTTGTTGTTTGATTTTTTTTCTTTCCCTCTTGGGGATTTCATGGGAAAGAAGGAAAGAATCCATTTAAAAGGGAATGTGTGTGTTTTCACTGTTGTGGCAGTAGATGGGTATTGCTGGACTGTTAGTGGTGTAACAAAACATATTTTCCTTTCTGTATCTTATGTTGCGTTTTTGTCATTGCTATGTATCTTAAATGCGGAACACGTAGAGAGTCCAACATTTTGTCTCTGGCTTATCCTGGGCTTTTTTCAATGTTCCACTTTAAAAAAAAAATCAAAAATCTGATTACAGAAAAAAGATCTAAAACTGCTTGACATTGACCATGTCTTGATGTTTTTATTTAAGCAGGTAAGGATTTATACTGAAATATATGTCAGGATGGTTGATTTGATTTTATTTCACTGTGAAAGCTGAGATTCGTCCTCATTGTGTGGTAATTCTCAGCTTTCTTTCCATCCCTGTGTAGGTAATATATTGTTGGTCTGAGTGAGGAGTTCATCATAGGATGGATTCAGGGATCCTGTTTATGTAGTGCAGTGCTGCAGATGGTGTGTAGATGTAGATGATGGAAGTGGTAAACTGCAGCATGTGGACAAAAACATGTAGCTAATGTGGGGAACTGAGAACTTCCTAAGGTGCCTTTGCTGCTGAGGATAATGTAATGTGTAAATGCATTCTCAGCCACCCTGGTAGTACTAGAGGGTTTAAGATCTATATAAAGTTCCAGTCACCTTGTACTGCAAGTGCTCTATAATGTCTGTTCGGTAGTGTTTTTATTTGGTCTAAAGCAGATTTACTGCTTCCTGAGCCACGGGCATACGTAAATCACTGCTGGTTGAAGTCACTTACAGAATCACAGAATGGCCTGAGTTGAAAGGAATCTTAAAGAAATCTAGTTCCAATGCCATTGCCATGGGCAGAACGCCTTCCACTAGACCAGGCTGCTCAAAGCCCCATCCAAGCTGGCCTTTAACACTTCCATAATGTCTCTGGGCAACCTATTCCAATGTCTCACCACCCTCACAGTGAAGAATTTCTTTCCAGTATATAACCTAAATGTACCCTCTTTCAGTTTAAAGCCATTCCCCCTTGTCTTTTCTTTACATGTCTGTGTAAAAAGTCTATCTCCACCTCTCTTGTTGGTCTCCTCTTGGTACTGGAAGTTGCTGCAAGGTCTCCCTGGAGCCTTCTCCAGGCTCCTGTCTTCGTAGGACAAGCTGCTCCAGCCCTTCTGATAATCACTGTGGCTCTCCTGGAATCCCTTCAACAGTTCCACGTCCACCTTACGTTAACTTAGGGTGATAGGATCCTGTTTGACATAATTTAGTTGGGATTGTGAAGCTGTGTTCAGAAGGCACTTTCCCTGTATAGTACTCCTGTCCTGGTAATGAGAACATGAATGAATTATATGTATGTGAGCCTTTAGAATGTGTTTCTTTGAAACAGTTTTTTCTCTTCAAAGCAGATTTTTCTCTAAGTACATAAACACTTAAGTGAGGACCAAGACCTTGATGAACTGGTAGATTTTCCTAGTGAGTTAACTAGAGGATGATATTTTATTTGGAATAGGTGGCTACTGCACCAGTGCTTACTGGAATCAAGGTTTGGGCACCTTAGAGCTTTGATATTCTGAGGGAGGACGAAGGTAAGTGAAGAAAGCAGGTGGTGACAGTGAGCAAGCAGGACACTGCTGTCTTGCCTTTGAGAAATCTGTGTGGTGACTTTAACAGTGTCTTGTTCGTCTAGATGCTTTGTCTTTCTTATAAATCCTGGTTTATAATTGTGTCCTTGAGATAAAGAAGTCTTTTTTCTCTTGTAAATTTCAATTGTCTAAAATATTTAGGCAGAAAAATGCATAGTAGCACCCTTTAAAAATATGGTAGTAGTATTAACCTCCTGTAAGCAAGTGATCTGTTTTAGAGATCATTTTTATACAGTGCTTGCAGAAAGGGCAATATCATATATCTTAATCACAAAAAAACTTAATTTATAAAAATTTAGTGTATGACTAAATGTTAATCTATAAGACACAATGTTCTCGATGCTAGGAATTGTAATATTTTCATGGAAACGTCTCACTACTTAATTTTTGCAGGAGATTCTCATTGCTTTTTGCTGTTTTACTGGGTTTCTGTTCAGTAATACTTAATTTGCTCTGAAAAATCTCAGAGGGATTTAAACGTGCTGTTTTATTGTGTGTTACTGTAGGCCGTTACATCATTTTTCCATCCCCACAGTTTTCGAGTGGGTAAATGTTACTTTCTCTGCAGATATTTCTATTTAAAAATTGATTATGAAATAACACAAGCTATTTTGTTACCTTGAAAAACATTAAGCTGTAACATGAAATATTTATCACAAAACAGTTCAAACTGTCTGGATTCTACTCATGCATATTTTACTGTGTTTTTTTTTAGCTGATCACTGAACCAAACCCCATTCTTAATGCATATTTTTAATTATTCTGTTACTGAAAGACTGAGTTAAATTTGTATTTGTTTGCAGAAAAAGCCACCTGAGTGTGCTAGGAAGTTAGAGAACAGCTGTCTTCTGAAGTGCAAAAACAGTACGGATATTCTGCGCTCCTTTTTAAATGGTAAGTTGTTCAAGAGAGCTCTTTCTGAGCATTCCTTGTCGCGTACTTTGCATTTGTGTGAATCTATTACAAATAGCTTTGAAAACTGTGATAAGTCCCTCGAACTGAAGACCAGTGAGGAATTTTGGAAACTTGTCCAGAAGGTTTTGAGTTAGCCTTGGGAAGGAGGTTTACATTTTTGTGATGTTGAAGATGTGCTGTTTTAGGCCCTGAAACTAATGTCAAAAGCATTGCTAACCCAGGAAACTGGTAGCATTTAAATACTAATCTTACTGTGTAGAAAACCGAAATAAATTTACTTTATTCATGGTTGTCCATGAGATACTGGATTTATAAATTTGCATCTGTTAATTACTTTTACCCTGTATAATCTGTACTTTGTTGATGTATTGTCTAAGAGATTTAAACTAAATCTGCTGAGGTTGAATGTTTGTTTGCCTCAAAGTGCAACGGATAATAAAAGATTGATATTTATTGATATTAAACTAGCTGTATGGGGAAATATTCCACTGCCCCCAGTCTCTCTCAGCTGCCACACCCAACACCAGGGACCTTTAGATGAGGACTCTGTTGCGTTGCTGGAAGAGTAGCATTTCCCTCACTGTGGGACATGAGAGGTGGGACACACGGGGCGGGGGTTGCTAATGAAGGACTGATGCCAGAGTGCAGAAGATTTTGTTACAATAAGTAAAGCTGATAAGTGTGTGTATATGTGTATTTACAGGGAGCTGCAGCTCGTTGGCTTCTGCAGCGGGAGAGAGAAAGCTTTTGAGCAGGGGAAGAATCTGAGGAGCAGATTTATTGTTCTTCCTTCTGAGAGGGGGAGGTTAAAAGTGGTATTAGCTACTCGTAGGAGAGATTGTTTCCTTCCTGCATTGCACGCCACAGTGCTGCCTTTGGCAGCAACCACTGCCAGCCTTGATTCAAGGTCTCTGAGAAACAGTGAAGTATGCAGCAGTGTTTTAGGAGACTGTTGTTTAGGATACTGTTCTCCTGTGTCCTAGAGCAGACTCTGTCTGTAACCCTGGCTGTGATCCTTTGCCACGCTTTTCCCCTCAGCTGAAATTCACTTATGCTTGTTTCAGTTTTGAGTTCTGAGTATATGCTTGATGATACTCAAGGTGCTTATCAGCATTTATGTTCTGAAAGAGATGGCGCTTTAAGTTAGGAAAAAGAAGAATCCTGGAAAATGCGTGCATTCACGATGTCATGTAGGAAAGTTTTGAGGAATGAAGGAATCAGGAAGCAATATGGTGCACACAGAAATGGGAGAGTTATGGCAACAGCCTTCGAAGGAGGCCTCACTCTTTCCCTCTTTATTCCCTTCTTGCATTACCCGTTAAATGAAAGGTAAACCAATGGTTATATACTGAAATTGTTTGGAAAAAAGATCTCTTGCTCTAAATGTCAAAAGTGGAGGAAATGTGTCAGGGAAAGTAAGTAGTCTGCAAAAAAAAAAAAAAGGGTGAACCAAATGGACATACCCAAGATTGAAAATATGCTTCACTACTAGATTATTAGATTAGCATATTGCTTTTTATTTAATGAAGCAGTGAATGTTACAGCACTGTTACATTTCAGTTGCATTTCATGCTGCATGGCAACATCACTGCTTTTATTCATGGGAAGCTACAGAAATTAGTTATTACAGGAATAAGAATCTTGGTTTTGGAATATTTTACCTAGGTTACATTTATTCATAAAACTTCAAAAATTATTTTGAGATACTTGCTGTTCATTCTCAGTGTAGTTTTATGAAATATTTTCTGTTTCTTTGTGCAGTTTAAGCCCAAGTTTCATTGAGAGTTTAATTGAAGTGTCTAATGTTTAACTAGTCTGGAGTTCAATATAACTGAAGGGTGTATAAAGACAATGCTGAACATACTTGAAAATAATCAGCCTTTGAGGTTTTTTTTAAAAATTAAAACCTAGTTCTAAAAAACAAATTCTAATTTTTGGTTGAACATGGATCATTCATGTATCACAAACATTCTAATTGGACATACAGTTTGGAAACTACCTGATCAGTAAAATGAGAAATGTGTACTTAAAATAATGGTTGATTTCTACAGAAATGTAATATACTTTTAAAATTTCTATTCGAAGAATTTCACTTACAAGCACTAATAAAAAAATAGCTTAATTCGCCTGCTCTGCATACATAGCAAGGCATTTGAATTTGAAATTAAGTTACTCATTTTGTCACTTGGATTATAGTTGTGCCTTGTCTTGCTTCTCTGGATTTCCTGCTGTGTTTTGCTAATATAAATACCCCCAAAAGTTGTCAGGTTGATAAAAACACTATATTTAATGTTTGTAAAAGTTGCTGATTTGCTTAAAGTACCATCTTGTGTGAGTAGCATGCACTGGCTTTTCTAAACTTCTGTTATAAACCTACAACACTACAGTACAAAAGTGTCTTCCCCAAAGAAAGTTGGGGAGCGGATAGTCAAGAATGAAATACCAAATGCAGGGCTTGAAAACCACCCCTGACGCTTACCAGCCCCAGCTGTCAATTCAGTAGACTACCAGAAGAATTCTTCTGTCATCACGTACAAGCAATTCTGAGAAATACACCTTTACACTTAGTTTGGCAGACAAAAATATTGTGTATTCAGTTATTATGTTTTGAAAAAAGGTGTTAAAATTATGTTTGTGATTGCTGTGTGGATAATACCCTTCCAGTCTTTAGAAATACTTCTATTGGGAAAGCAACTTGGATATTTTTAGTGAGGGTTAAACCAAATTTGTGTGCCAAGACTTTTGCCTGTACTATCTGACTCTTCAGTCGTGTAACCTGTATCTTTTAACCTGCATGGCTGCTAAATTATAGAATTATTTAGTAACTTAAATTTTTTATTTGAAACAAACCATTAAGAATAGTTTCCTGAAGGAAGGAAGGTTTTCAGAATGGGGCAGAGTAAATGTGAAAAGTAGATTGGGCAGGAGAGAAGTAGTCTCTGGAGAATGGTGGAAGGTGTTTGGACTACTTGACCAGCCAAAAGCTGCAGATGACTAATTGCATAGCAGTGGATGGGTGGGAGTAGTAGGACAATGTTTTCCCAGTGGTCTCCTGATGCTGGAAAAAGACCCATGAGAAAGGTGAAAGTATCACAGGACTCTTGCATTACAAACGGTAAAGCCAAAATGAGGTGGAACTGGTTTTGGGAGAGACTAACTTAAAACATGATAGAGAAGTGATCACAGGTTTTGATCTTAGGGTACGTGCATTTTTGATGAGCTTTTCTTGTTTTCTGTCTGATTTTGATGTTAGGAGAGGCTGAGTATTTGGGGTTAACTCTTGCCTGTCTGGGGTTAAACTCTTTTCAGTATGCACTTATTTACATTTTTGCGTTGACTGCATGGAGTTGAATTAAATTGCAGCCTGGCAAAATAGGCTTGATGTTAACAAATTTCTTCTCTTTGTGTATTAAAACTGGTGTCTGCACTGTGAGAGCCTTAGCATGCTCATCACATATAGAAATATTCTTTGTTATCACTGTCTGAGACTGGGAAATTTTCATTTCTGCAAATAAATGCAGTCATTGGCCTCTTCTCTGAACTTTTCTGTGATTGGCATCATAATAACTTCCCTCTGAATTATGCAGCTAGTGCACAGGGATCTGCTTGAAGATGAGGTTTAAATCTTGGTTGCCTGTGCAATGATTAAATAAATCAGTTTCTAAATTTAACTGATGTAGTTAAATTACTTCTTGAACCGTGTGTAGATTAGTTTCTAATGGCTTGATTTTTCCCATATGTGCTTGTAGTCTATGTAGATTACATTGATTATTTTAAAGTGTAGTTAAGAGCAATGTAAGTATTGATAGGTTTGTTACATAATTTGGTGGGGTGCATGGAAGATCCATGTAACCACAGATAACTTTAAATTACAGTCTTTGAGAGTTGGACTCAATGTGTTTGTGCTTACAGTCACCCTTGTCAGTCCATAAAAACAAACTGGTCTCCAGTCACAACAGGTTTTGCTTGGTTTGATGTGATTCTCAACCTCAGGAAGGGTGCCAACAACCGCAGCATTGCCCACTGGAGCCTCATCACAGAGATGGCAATAGCAGTCCTTTTTCTGTTTAGCAGCCAGCTGGTCACAGCTGTAGTTAAGAAATCTATTCCTCTTGGACTGGGGGATCTCATCAGCTCAGTGGGTTTTAAACTAATAATTGTGTTTCACTGAAGATTTCGTCACCAGTATAACAGTGATGGCAGTGCTGCAAGGGAGGCAAGGTTAGAGTAGGTTCACTTCAGAATTCTGCATCTTACTTTGTTTCTGTTGTTTGTTTAAAGAAAAACAAAAGCGTTCTGAACATTAATGTTCCAAGATTTAATTCCCCCCCCAACCCCCACCATTTTCACTTCCATATGTTTAGGTTCAAAATCTACTTACTAGTGCTAAGAATGAGCATCTAGGAGATCTTTTTGTTCAAAGCAATTTAATGATAGGAAATACTGAAAGTGTTTTGGTTCAGTATGCAAAATATTTTGAAGCAAACTCATGGCGAAGTTCGGTATTAACTGCTGTGGAACTGGAGGGGTGAAAATAATCAGGGTTTTTTCTTGAGAAATTGATTTCAAACTGATTTCTTTAAGTTTACAAGAGACTGCACTGATCATCAGGATCTAGATGGCTGCCCTTTCTTTTTTAAATTCAGGAATAAAATTAAAGCCTACTTCAGCAATACTCATTGCAGTCTTATACTTTTACTTGTAAATAGTGCATTAACATTTAAAGCTTCCTCATTTTTAATGTGCAATTTGTGTATTTCACCGAATGGGTAAGGTTGGAAGGGACCACAGTGGGGCATCCGGTCTGACCTCCCTGCTCAAGCAGGGCCATCCCAGAGCACGTGGCACAGGGTTGTGTCCAGACAATTCTTCAATGTCTCCAGTGAGGGAGGCTCCACACCCTCTCTGGGCAGCCTGCTCCAGTGTGTGGTCACTGCACAGAAAAGAAGTTCTTCCTCACGTTCAGCTGGAACTCCCTCTGCATCAGTTTCGGCCCATTGCCTCTTGTTGCTTGGCACCGCTGAGAAGAGCCTTCAGGGTAAAACAGACTGCCCTTGGATTATCTGGTTGCAGCTACAAAGTAGCCTCAGCTATGCATTAAAACAGTTTTAAAAGAGGCATTAATGGCTCCTTACACTTAAAAAATAGAGCACTGAGTCTTTGCAGATAGCTGCCTGATCTGTAGCCTGTCAGCATTTAGTAAGCTAGGTGCGTTTTCCGCATTGTTTAAGAAGCAGCAGCATTTACTTCTGAGGGTTTGTAGAAAGAGTTGACATGGTATGGGGTGTGTTGGAAGAGCTTTCATATTCGAATAAGAGCACAGTTTTTGAATAGGATGTTTTACCCTGACAGTGGGAGGGGAGTTTGGAATGTTTCTGGGGAGTGTATAGGAAAGGGGGAGGAGCAACTATCCTGTCCCATTATTTAGTTACTGGACTCTTTCTTCTGAGAATAAGAAACAGCCTTTAAAATCTGTCTCTGAATAGTAAACGGTTTCAATAATAATAATAATAAAAAGATAAATGTTTTGTACCAAATAGGGCTTGTTGGCAAACCCTGGTTTATAAAACTGCAGGGGTGAAAGGGTAGTCGAAAGGATTGGTTTATGTCTCTCCTCTTAGTTACCAGAGCCTCCAGCTCTTGTTGGACCAGCTGGCATCTTCTGAAGAAATAGTGGAGACATGGCATTGCAGAAGTGAGGTGTGGAGAGCAGAGCCCAAGTTAGTAGAGGAGAGTGGCTGTAGGGCACGTGTAGGACACAAATCTTGGTTGCTGTGTTGGCGAGTGGAGAGTATACACAGAGTGGTGGTGCTGGATGTGAAGGAGGAGATAAAGTGCTGTCAGTAGGGCTCCTACAAAGGAGGAGAAGGTTGGACTGTGGCTCTAAAATGTGGGCTGGGCATCTTATCATCAGTATAAAACTGAGTGGCTTCAGGTGTTTGGCTGTGGAATGCTGAGAGATGCAATTGGGAAATACAAAGGTGATCAGTTCAACAGGCAGTCTACTTGTGTGCATTTTATGACTGGTGGTTAATGGTAAGCAGGTAGAGAAATGTTCTGTTCTCTATTACAAGATCCGTTTGATTTAAATTTGGATTTTAGATTGAAAACATAGAGGGAATGGTTCCTTAGTTTTTTCTAATGGTTTGTCCTTGATTCTATCTTAGTCTCTTGGAAAAGAAAAAAGGGACCTTCACAATTTACCAGGAGCTAAGGGCAACTACTTTTCTTGAGATGCGATGGTACCTTTCATCAGATAAGTGACTTTTTATTCCTGAGAAGAGGATACCAATTTTTGTCTTGAGTTGCTGTCCACGCTCCTGTTTTGGAGTACTGTGTATTTATTAAAAAAAGTAAATGTTTAATATTTCATTCTTTAAAAAAAGTTTGGTCTTAAATATTTATGAGTATATGCTGCTTGTTTCTTTTTGTAAACAAACCACAAAAATCAATGTATACCAGGTTAGCATTCACTAAAAGCATGTTATTCAGAAAGAGATGGAAAGGATACAGACATAAATGACTTGTGTGGCTGAAAAGATAAGCAGAATTTGTAATGCACACATGGGATATCTGTTTTCCTCTGTTCAGTACATTTTTTGTTGACCTACTCAGAGTTTTCTGGGATGCCTACATGATTTTGGGAAATGCGTCAGCAGGAAGTGACCGAAAATTGCAAGAGCTCTGAGCTCTTTAGTGTCATTGGTTTCTGTTCCTACCAGTGAGATGGACTGGGACTAGAGAGAATGACTTCTGAGGAGCAGCTGAAAATACTACATGTAAGTCTAGGGAAGAGGGTGCCTTATTGCTGTCTGCAGCTTCCTTGTGAGGGGGGTGGAAAGGGAGGTGCTGATCCAGCCTGTGTCAGGTGTCGAGTGACAAGATGCAAGGGAGTGACAGAAAGCTGCATCAGGGGGGTTTAGATTGGATGTTACGGAGAAGTTGTTCACTGAGAGTTGTGGTCAGGCACTGGAACAGGCTCTGCAGGAAAGTGGTTGTGACCCCAAACCTGTCAGAGTTCAAGAAGCGTTTGGACAGCACCTGCATTAACTTTTGGGTTGCCCTGTGTGGTCAGGAGCTGGACTGGACTATCCTCACGGGTCCCTTCCAACTCAGCGTATTTTACGACTCAGGTAAAATTCTTTTAATATTACAATATTGGTGCCATTTCTTGTAGGAAGCAGTTGCTAGTCTTTCAGGTCTCGTTATGTAGTTGCTTGGGTGTAGCTTGCTGTTCGCCTTCACAACTAAACACTGTAACTGGGTATGAAATGGGAGTTCAACTTGAATTGCTTTGTTTGTGTTTTTTGTTTTTTTTTTGTTTTTTTTTTTTGTCCTGAAGCAGATGGAGTGCCTCACTGTCACTTCCGTGTTCTCAGATATAAGGGTAGTAATTCCATAAACTGCTTTGACTTCTTTCCACTGGATTAGATTTTTGCTTACTTCTAGTCTGATTCCAGCACGAGAAGCAGCTCAGCCAGGAGCAGCGACTATAATAGTACAAATGTTGAAACGGGAGTGGGGAAAGGAATCCATTTAATTAAATCAAGGAGTGGTTGGCTTACAGCTGTCTTAAAAAGCGCAACTTTAAGTGGAGCGGATCTTAAGGCAGTGACTGCATTTTTCTGAGAAGGAAACATTACTCATCTTGTGGTTGAAACATTTGTTGCTACGTATTGATGCGGTCTAGGTCCAGCTGCTGAACCTTCTACAGGCCTTGATGATGCTGACCAGCACACAAGTGGCTCTCAGTGGTATAATTGAGATGCTGCTTCTTGCCTTTCTCACGTTTGGAGAGTAAATTTGATGTCAAGGTGTACAGGTATTGTAGGAATGCAGGTGTTGGGTAACCTTACTGTAATAGGCTTGGTGATGCTCCTTGGCAGTTGCAGCGTTGCTGGGTTCAGGCAATCTGTTCCTCTTTCAGTGGGTTTTAGTTGGCTCTATTGCCAGGATTTTGCTGTGTGTTTGACTGCCAGCTAGTAAGGAAGATGAGATCCTTCCCCAAGGATTGGGAGACCGAGTGCATTATAGGGAGTGAGAGGCTCGAGGAAACTCTGACTCCTGTACATAGTTTTTTTTTTTTTAGTCCTTCCTTTTTCATGGAGCCTTCATTTGTAAGTACTGGAGGAAAGCATAATTAAAAAATACTGTGATATATTTTCAGCCTTAAGATAATTCTTTTTGTTTTTAACCTGCATTTGCCACTGTTCTTACATCTTGTCCTGACAAAATTAAAGCAAAATAAAACTGTTCTTTTTCAGCCTTTATATAGCAAATTAAAGCATGCTGAAACAACATTGTAGGATGTATTATGCTGTAGGCTTGGTTTGGATCCAGGATTATATTTATGATGGAAATTCCCCAGATGTGAAGTATATGAACTCATTCAAGAGTCTGAAACCACGAGGTTGTCTGTAGGGGCATATGTGATGGTGCCAGCATCTGACAGGCCATAGAGTGGGAGAGCACTAGTTTGGAACAAATATTCCTGTTTCCCTATGAAAAAAAGTGTATGCAGGATGGAGTTAGGATCATCACCAGCGGTTATTCTGATCTGAAGGTGCTCATGCTCCTATTGTACCACACAACATGCTAATGCAGTCTCTGAAGTCTTCGAACATCCCCAGAGGCTCACAGGTGAAAACCCTGATGGATCGTGCTGTTCTTTAGTGTGGACTCCATGTATTTTGATGGTTTGTGCTTTTATTATGCTATGTAAGACTGATTTCCTCCCAGCTCACACTTAGCATTCACCCATACGTGGCATTGACTAAAAGAGGAAAATTACAGACGTAGCTACAAATCAGTGTGATGCTTTCAAATACTCATCGTTAGGTTCTGAAATTTCATAGACCCTTAAAAAAGCTAAGTTCACATTTTGAAGACATATTTATATATATGTCTTGAAGAAAGACAGACGGAAGGTTCCACAAGGAGTATTTTGATGTACTGATTTGAAATATGGGAATAAAGCAGATTAAAAAAATTTAGTGTTATCATTGATAACCTCTGCATCCCCAGTAATCTTAGCTGTGATTTGATGATTTTTAACTAGGAGAGGAAGTTGCTTAAGTGCCTCTTCTTAGTGATTATTTATACATGGTAAGAATGCTTTTTTTCCTTGAAGCTGGTTTCTGGAGCACTTCTGTCCTGCCAGCTCCATGGAGATGTGTTGATTCAATGCCAGATTTCATGGAACACAACTTTCTTTCCAGCCTTCAAGTGTTGAAAGGGGGTTTTTACAGAAGACAAACGGCTGAATTCTGTCTGAGACTCACTATGGTTTTATAGTAGCTTATTTGTCTCACAATGGGAATTACTGTATGTGTAACGAGGAAATCTCTTCAATGCTGAAAATGAGGTTTTGTATGCCAGTGTTACTGTATCAAAGCATGTTACTTGTAGTACTGCCTGACACTGATTTTAGCTTTAACACCCCCTCAAAAAAACTCCAACAAAAAAATTTAAAAAACACCCCAACCCAACAAATAAAAAAAAGAAAACCAACCAAAAAACCAAAACCAACCAAACAAAAAACCCCCAATACAAACCACTACTAAAACCTCAAAACAGCAGCAAGAAGAACAATCTGAGTCCAGCATCATATGTTGAATTATTAAGAAGTTAATGGTGGGCAGAACCTTGAGATCTGAATTTGTGATCCTAGCGAGAGAGAGGATCTGTCACAAAAGAACCAGAAACACCAAGAGCGAATATAATGTTTTGTATCTGGGGAGATGTAGTTGCTTGCTATCTTAGTGTGCCTCACATATCAGTAACAAATACATCAAGTGTGTTTAGATTTACGTTTTTTACTGCAGTTTCATTTCTCTTAGTATTCTGTTTCTGTTGAGAGGTGCAAATGGATATCTGCCCATGTAAGTTAGTTTTGGAGAAAAGTCTTCAGTATTGATAGGGGCAGGAAAAGGAGTATGATCCGTCTCGATTTCTGCTGGACCCCGTGTTACTTGCTTGCCATTCAGTAGTTGGAGTACAGGGAGCTCCTATACTTCTGATAGCTGGGTGTTCTGCTGTGCCATCTGTAACTGTTACTATTTCATTTTATGAGCTGAAAAATTACACATTGCTTATTTCTCATGTGTCAAACGGGAATGGTTTCTGTGATTAACTTGGAGATGTCGACCGTGTGGAAGACAGTGAGGAATATTACCTGGGGGAGGGAAATAGCATCCTTAGTGCTCAGCTTACTGTGCACAGGCAGATAACATGTAGGAAAGACGTGAAATGTGTTCCCACCATGGGGAAGTCTCTGACCAGAGCTCAGCCTTCCGTAGGCACCAGAGTGAAATAACCACTACACAAAACGCTGTATTAACAGGGGGCCTTGATAAGGCTGCTTGTGCTTTGTGGCGATTTTTATTTTGGTGGTGGATTGGTTTTTTGGTGTTGTTTTTCTTTGTTTTTGGGGTTTTTTTTAAATTTTTATGAATCCCTTGCTTTCTGTCACTCGTACGATCTTTCTTGATTTATACACCAGTCCTCAATCACATGGCACTTTGTGATAATGCTGTAGTACGGTAGCTACCAGGAGATGGACTTCATGGGAACAGATGGCACACTTGGCTCAGGATAAAAATAGTTGGGAATTTTCAATTCACTTAGACTCAGCTGTTGGATCCAGACACAAAATATTTAGTTCAGTTTTTCCATGAAAGCACCCAAAATAAATCTGTTTTTCCCCCACATAGGCTAGTTGTCATTTCCAGGTTTGTGATATATAGGCAAAGTCAGGTATTGGTAGGAGTGTCAAAATCAGGAAAATTTGTGGTGTGCGTGTAAAGCTTCACCTTGAGGAATTCCAGGGATGTTTCTTTCTTTTGTAATAATTTAAATCTTCACGGGTTGCCCATGTGTTTCCTGACACGTACCAGGAAATTGCTGCTGCTGTTGTGTGGCTGTTCAGATGGATATTGAAGTTACTTTGACTGCAAGGAATTTTAAGGATTGTGATATATAGTGTGGTAGCCTGAAAAAGCATCATTGCAGTTGTTTCCCAGTGGTAAAGTCTCTCCTGCCTGGTGAGAACTGGGAGTAGAGGTTTGTTGGGAGTAGAGGTGGAGAATGTATCATGGCAATTCAACATTAATCTTAAGTGCTTTTTCTTTTGCTGTTTGGCCTACATTATTGGTCTCTTCCATCATCTCTGTGTGTCATATATATAATAAATGTATATAAATTGCATGTGTATATATAGAACATAAATGTGCACGAACTGTATTTGTATGTGTATGCATATATGATATCCAGAGGACTTCTTGTATGGAAAAGAACTATGAGAAAACTTGACACTTCCCTGTGACATTTTAAATTTCGGATTAACTGAATTATGTGAAAAGGTAACACTTCCATGTGACATTTTAGATCAGCTGCTGGGGGGTAAAAGAGTTTAAGGGCAGTTTTCTTTTTTTTTTTTTTTAAATCCTGTTTTAAAAGGTTTTCCATGGTGAATATTAGATACGGGAAGTGGAGAACACTGTGTATTGCCATAAAATGGTTATTATTTGACATAAAATGGAATCCTTGATCCCTTTTTGACTTTCCCTTCCGATTTAAGGTTAATTGGAGTTCTGAGAAACAAATTACTAAATTTGCTTCTGGTTTAGCTTGAGGTCATTGGAGGATCTGCATGGCATGTTGTCCCTGCAGGAGGGCTCCTGAGGCCTCACCAGGTGGCCTTTATCACATGGACTGTGACCCAGACAGTTATTTCGAGCACTTTAAATCCAGTAAGGCTCTCTTAAATGGGATCAATGTAAGTCAGCAAGCCTAGCTGCAACTTAGGTTTTCTTTATATAATCCAGGCATTTGCTTCTGATAACCCTTGCTGTTTGTGAAGGAAGAAGGCTGGGACAAATGTACTTTAAATGGTCTGCAGGAGTTATTTGTACATTATTGTAGTCTAAAACACTAAGAAAAGGCTTTATAGTTGCAGACTTTCAATATTCTATTACGAGTTGCTCCAGCATCAAATTGTCTGAAGTAAAGAAATTATATGAAAATGGTTCTCGTCACAGAATTTTTCCATTTCTGTAGTGTAGATAGAATGTGACTGTATATAACTAAACTCTTAAAAGAATGTGCATCAGATAACCAAAACAGGTCTAAAGTAAGCACTGCAAGGTGTTTAATGCCGCACTTCAAGAGACTATTGAAAGAGTCATACTTAAAATAGTTTTTCAGTGGTGTATCGTAAATTGGAACGTGAAAAGCCACTCTTTGTCTTATTTTAATTGTCAGATAGATGAAGAAGGAGTTTGTTTGTAATGATGCTTTTTGGACTGTAGTCCAAAAAGATCCTGAAATAGGTGGGTAGTGAACAAAGCGGTTTCCTTCAGGTGGAAAATACCCCGGTATGGTTAATTGTTAATTAAGTACCAGTGTTTATTAAACAGCAGTTCTCTTGGTTTTTTCATATTTTTAAATTTTAAAAAAATTATTATTTGTTGCTTTATGGTATTACTATGCTAGGAAAATTAACAGGTACTAAACAGGTGGGAATCACCAGTGTTGCAGTACACAGCAAGTTACTTGAACCATGATTTACATTTAAGGCTTAATTCATCTTAGCCAGTTCATGGGAATACTTCTGGGTTTTGAAATAGTGGCCTGTAGACATTTTCTCAACTGTCTGGGCTGCTGAGTTTTGCTGTGGAAAGTGAGAACTGTGTGGCTCTGTCTGCATAACAAACTCTGCTCACATCTGATTAAGATCCAAGCCTGTTTCCAGATGACATCTGGAAACATTTCGACCTGCTAGTGGAGGACTGTTCCTGACCTAATTAGCTTGGTGTTATAACTAGCTCTCTGCTGCTTTGTCATTTTGTTCCTTTTGACTTCATCCGGTTTATACTTCTCACTGAATGTTACCATGTAGGGTACTAGAGGTCAAAACAAAATCAGATTTTGCAATCTGCTGCATTTCCAGTCAGTGTTTCAGTACTTCTAAATTTTCATACATGTAATCACTGGGTATTCCGAGTACAAAGAGCTGAATAATTCAGCAGCCGTATGGTTCGCACATGTCAAGATGATACAAAAGGGGGGGATGATCAATCTAAGTCTTCTTTCCTGTGCTGTAGGACAAAGCACTGCTTCCTCTGCTTTCTTAACTCTATTCTGAGTTTCTCCTAGTTCTGGCTGGGTGCTTCTTTTCAAGAAAGAGGTGGTATTTTTAAAGGGTAAATGTCACTTGAGAGGTGGACAGTATACTGTAGTAAGGTATTTAGATTTTCATTTCTTTCAACTATGCTTAAAAAACAAAAGGCTACCACTATTTCTTTATATGCACAAGCAAAATATTTTCTAGCTGCTGTGCCAAACTGGACAAATAAAATTTAAACAGGCTCCAGCAAATCTTTGCAGTAAAGCCAAATAATAAAACCAAAGGGAAACAAATGGTGACTCAGTTCAATTCTGTTTACTTGAATAGGAGAAGGGATGATAATGAATTCTTGGGGTATAATGCAGAAAGGTCATATGAAAGAAAACTGTGTTTTCAGTGCAGTGTAAGTACTTCGTGATTGAAACAAGTCCGTTCTTAAGATAGCAAAAATGAAACAAATGCTCTTCTATGATCTGAAAAGACATTTTTTCCTTTCTCATGTGCATGCATGACATTTACACTGTATTTGGTGTTAGTCTAGCCGTATTAGGTTAAAACAGTAAAATTGATAGTGGCTGTAAGGTTTTTATTGTTTTTTTTAATGTATGAATGCAGTGGAACAGATGTTCAGAACAGCATGGAATATTCCTTGCTCCCATCCCACCATCCCTTTCACACCGAGCCATCTGGAAGGGACTATGAGCAGGATGAGCAGCCATCACGCTAAGAACAAGATTAACGTGTCGGCATCTTTTGTTGATACTTTAAACTGGTCACTGTTTGCTCAGCGGAAAGAATGTGAGGTCTCATAACTCCCTGTGTGCTAAGATCATTCACATGGCTACAGAAAGAAGGCAGAAGAGAAAATGTGATTTATATAGAAAAATTAATAGATGTAGTGGTAGTCGGTCCGGACTTAGAGCCATACAGGCAGAAACCAACTTTTTCCCCATTCAGCTGTATTGATGTGACTGGCCACCTTTTACCATTAAGCACAGTGTCAGGTAATAGCATTCTGTTAAAACAGATTCAAATTTACTTTATTTGTGAAAAAACTTCTGTAAATGTTTTCCAGGGTTTTTCAGTTCATGCTCTTAATGAACTTTTTTTTTTTTTATCCTGAATATTTCTTTTTTACAGCAGCAAGTATACCATGTGTAGATGTCTTTCAGTTTATTCAGTTGTATTTCTTTAGTACCCTTTAGCCTTTAGATATAAAGTGTAATTAGTGTTTTGGCTTAATGAACAAAATTTTGGTTAGAGAAAGGATAGCTTGTGGTCTAGAAGCGAGAGACTCTAGTCATGTGTGAAGGTGCCCTGGATGATCTGTATTCTGATACAGAATGAGTAGAAAGGGGTGAGTGGATCTGATGCTGGCAGAGTGATTTGATTCAGTACAGCAAGCTATTGTATTGTGCACTCTGTGAACTTCTGTTAGGTGTCAGGTAAGCAAATCTGTTTCTGGATAGATACCTGAGTACCATTGTGTGTCAAGGAAGACTAAAATGTGTTAGTGAAGGAGAAATTGTATTTCAAAGCTTAACACACAGGTTCAGTGGTACCAAAGTATATTTCTTGCATTGTTTTGTGTTTCTTTCAGTGAAGAGAATTTTGAGGAATGGAAATCTGAAATGAGATTCAGGAAGGCTATTTGAAAATGAGATGCTTAGTCTGAAACTACTACTGTAGTGCTGTAAGCTGTTCTAAGGGAGAAGGTAATCAGAAGAAAGTGACACAACCCAAGATCTCAGCTTTCAGATCTCAGTTTTCAGAGTAAAGATAAGCATGAGAAAAATAAGAGAATGTAAAACTAGTTGAGGGATGTGCATAGATGTTCTGGGGAAAGCTTATGCTGTGAAGAAATGGGGTGATGGAATTAAGTAAATATTAGTGTTTAAAAAAATTTAATTCAACATGAAGAATACACTGTGTATGTGCTTTTCCTGTATTTTTATGAAAACAATAAGGCATCTTTAAAAAGTATGAAGATTTAAGTGACAGGAGTAAAAGAATCCAATTTAATTTACTGGCAAAGATTTTTGCATATTGGCCAGTGGAAAAAATGCTGTGAGTATAAATGGCAAAGTCCATTAATTTGAACAGTAAGAACTTAATACAGGAAATACATTCTGTATTCCATAGGTGTATTGCAGTTGGGCCTGAAAAGTTGCATACTTGGAAATTGAGATAAACCAGTGTTAACCTTCAGTTAAGTGGCTTCATTAGCAGAGAGTGAGAAATACCTTTAGTTCTTCCTTGAACAGTGATGAAGCCATTTAATTGGGTGACATGTATGTGATCCCTTATTCTGGAGCAGGAGATGAAACTCCATCATAATCTGTCTGTACTTCATGATGATAAGCTTTTTATTTCCTTAGAAACTGCTGTGAAAAGTATTGTGAATGGGAAAAATTATTCTTGGGATTGTGGCTTTGCAATGTTACAGTCCTATTGAGAGGAAGAAGTTAATGCAGGAACTTTGAAGTGGTCCCTCAGTCTTCTTTTCTTCATTGAGGGGCTCTTACTTGGCAGTGAGCTGTAGACGACAGTATTTAAGCAGAAGTTGGTGAGTCCTTTGACACTGTCAGAGAATGGCAGGTGCCCAAAGATAATCTTGAGCTACAGTGGACAGGTAATGCAAACACGGTGTTGTAGAACAAAGGGAAAAAGACCTCAAAATACTCATCCTGGAAGCTGTAGAGAAAAGAAGTCAATTTCTGGCTTCATAGTTGTTGATAATATTTTAAAGCCTTTTGTATTACAGTCTGTAGTGTCAAGGAAAGAATGGCTACTTAATTTTAGATTGAATCATCCTCAGGGCCTCTTTTCCTGCGTTTGTGAATGTTACATTTTCTGTGCATGTTTATAGTTAATGTGAAATACTGAGAACTAAATTTAAAGTACCTGTAAATGTTCACTACAATGAAGATCTGTTTATTTTTTCTCTCCCAACCTTTTAATTAGTGGAAATTCCTGAATGACTGCATTCACCTTTTAAAGGTTCTGCAAACTTTTGTGTTGCAGGCCCACTGTATTAACAGAGGTAGCTATTGTTCTGCTTCTTACACATTTTTGGAGATGTGAAGGGTTGACTAGGAAAATCTACATCCATAAAATTTTAGATTGCAGATAAGCAAAACTAATTACCATCCCTTCTCCTGTTGTCCTTTCTCTTGTTGTGGCTTAATGTCTTGATTTCCTTCATAATATCACTGGACCATAAAATTGGCCCTGAAGATCTCAGCACAGACAAAAACTCTGCCGAATAAAGAAAAGAAAACAACACAACCGTCCAAGTTGGTGAACCTTCAGAAACAGCTCATTGCAACAGACATTAAAGAGCTCTATTACAGAAGCAAAATAGCTTTAGGGGTTTCTGTGCCCATTTCATCATTGCTGATACTTAGATTGGTATAATGCAAGAGGAAAATCAGAAGTGGTGGTCTGATACTGAGAAGAAAAAACCTGCTTTCGTTCCAACCTCAACTGTTGTTCCTTTCATGTGGACCTGGCTGTTAGGAGGAAGATCTGTGAAAATGATGGTGATAGAATTGGCTATATATTAAATTGTAGTGAGGAGAACATTTTCTAGGCATTTCACTTTACATGTATTGTTGAAAGATGCGGTTTGTTGTAAGAAATGTTCTTGATTTTTAGTTATCCTTAGGAAATAGAATTCTACTAGACTTTGAGCATATTTGTATCAAAAGTCTGTCCTTACGTCAGCAAACTCTATCAAAATCAAGAGAGTTGCATTAAAAATTATGTAAAACGTGAAAAAACCTGTACATTAACTGAAAAAATACACTGTCCCTTAGACTGAAAGGTACTTGGTACTTAAAGCATGATTGTGGTTTAGCAAAACTGTATTTTGTTTTGACACTTGTTACATAGTAATGTGGCTGAGAGAGGAATTGCATACTTGATAGAAAATAGCTAGAAGAGACTATTAAAAATCAGTCTTGTTTGGATGCCTTTTGATAAAAAGTTCTGGGGTATTAGAGAGCACTGTTAAACAATAACTGATGGCTAAATATTCTATATTGTTTTGCAGTATACAAAATGTGGATTCAGATTCTTGTTAGAATGAAGCCAGTTAAAAAAAACCCACAAAACTTTAAAAAGTACAGATGAAGGATGTTAGATGAATCTTGAATTCAATAATTTCCAGAATATATGCTGGTTACAATTTATTTGTTTTTGAGTTGTTATTACTGATCAGGTAGTTAATGACATTGAGAGATGACAAGTAGGAAAGGTTCACAAACATCAGGTTCTCAGTCATTTAGGATAAGGAAAAACCAGAAAGGTCCGTGTATTAAAGGCATATTTATTCCTTTCCTTCCATTAGGATAAGAGGGATAGCAGTGTTTGCTCTCCATGTAGCCCTTTCCTTTCGTCTTGGGAAGGATGAAGAGCCTTTGGAGGACATGGAGGTCTGTGATAATGGCACCTCCATGGGGGAAAAAAAGTGGCTATGGGAGAGCATCTCCAAATCCGGTGCTTGGGGTCTTTCATCTTTCTGCTTTCCCTTCTATTCCCATTTAGCACATACATGAATATTGAAGGTGGGTGATGGCAGGCTGTCTAGAATTACAAACCTGAACAGGAAAGTGGGCAATATTACCAAATTGGGTGCCATTCAGAGGTGGAAATTGTGTGTTGAATTCACTGTTAAATATGGGAAAACTTAACTGTCTGTAAAGGTTTTAAATGTTGAAATGCCCTAGACATGGAGACTGTGATTAGGAGGTAGTGTAACTTGATTGTCTGGCTTGATGTGAGGAAACCAACAGTATTCCTCTGGTTTTGATGAAGTGAAATGCAGTTCTAGATTCAAACACTGAAATTTAGGTGAGTGCCTATCAGGGCTTACGTGAGGTATTTGAGCTCACCGTGTCATTCTTCTATCTATCGAGAGATGCAGGGATTTGGCTGCTCTCTGGGCTTCTGCTGAGCTCGTATATGTGTAGTTATACAAATTTAGGTGCTTAATCTTGAATGGAATTCCATCTGGTACATTACTTATGGCAAGCTGCGTATTCGGTCCGTCTCGTTTTTCTTCTCCATAGAAGGAGAATTATGGTGTGTTCTCTCTTTATAGAGATCTGGGAGATTCATCAATGGAAAACTCTAAAGCACTCTGAAAAGAATAGATTAGATTCAGGGAGAATTTAGAATTGATGTATAAGAGTAAGCTCTTTTTCATGGTAAAATGTTCAGCTTTGTCATATTCTACTAGAGGATATAAGAAGAAACCTCTGAAAAGCTTTAAAAAGGGATTGAACAGTGTCTTTGAGAAAATGTAATAACTAAACATTCACAAGCAGAGAGGCTGTTTAATGAATTGGAATTTGTTTTTAGTGAATACGTAAAGAACTTAAAATAAAGAACCATGAAATTCAGGTACATGTTTTTAGCACTTGTGTAAATTGCAGTGCCGTTTTGAGGATGTGAAAGGACAAAAGGCAGGTTTGGGGAACAGCTGGTACTTCGAGGTTTTGCCAGTAGCACAAATACTTGAAAAACTCAGCTTGTCTCTTGTAATAGCTGTGCTCTGCTGTTGTTTGGAAAGATTGCACATGGTGTTTGTCATCTTTCAAGTTTGTTACTGTACATCTGCTTTCTACTTGATTTTTTAAGAATATGACTTGCCAAGGCAGTGTCAGACTTCTTGTGTACAGTTCAACAGCTGCTGTCCAGGGGAAGGTGGTCTGAATTGACCTGAAGTGGTACTTCTGTGGCTGCGGGGGAAGCATGCAAAGAAAAGCAAAAATGCTTTGATTAAATTTTTCTGTACCACACTTGCCTCTACAGCAATGATTACTGGGATAAGAACCTTCTAATTTTAAGACAAAAGGCAAGTTGTCATGGGAGGGGGAGAGAGAAAGAAGAGAAAAGGAGGTGAGAATACTGAGGAAGCATGCAAAATCTGAATTTTAATGGGTTGATCTAAGCTAATTCAAGCTTTTGATGTCCTGTCCTTTCAGAATGTGTGTGGAAATCGAGTTGCTGATGCCTGGAGGGCTTGGAGAGCAGAGTCTGTTTGTACTCCAGTCAGAGTTCAGTCCAGCCAGATGTCGCATCTGATCCATGTCCAGTGAGGCACGCATGGGTTTAGTGAGATGTTAAGCGACATCTCAGCCTGTTAGTTTTTCTTCTCTCCCCTTTTGACTCCTCTGATTTTTCTGGTCTGGCACTAATGTCTCATACATTTCCACTTCAGCCAGTTGTATATGTGCAATATAGCATCTTTCTAGATTCTTCATCTCTTGCGCTAGATGCAGCTGATGGTTTAAAGGCAACTGTCAGGCATAGGGTGGCCTCACGGTGGAGATGAACCTATTTATCCAAATTATGAGTCTTTGTTTTCATTGTGTACTTAGCTGGGGTAAAAGGAGTAAAAAAATTACGAACTTAGGATTGGGTCCAATCTACTGCACTGATACAGGTTTTGAAGATAGTAATTTATTTGCATTAGATTTTTCAATTATTTGTGGATGGAAGGTGTTCTGGTTTGGGCTGGGGTACTTTCACAGGGGCTAGTAGGGAGCTGTGTTTTGGATTTGTGCTCAACCCAGGGTTGATAAATTAGAGATGTTATTTCTTAGTAGGGCTTACACAGAACCGTGGCCTTTTCTGCTTATTGTACTTTGGCGTTGTCAAGGAGAATACTGAGGGTGCTTGGGAGATTGAGAGGAGAGACAGCTGGGACAGGCAACCCAAAATGACCAGGGGAATGTGCCAGACCATATGACATAATGATCAGTGTACAAAATGGGGAGGAGGAGGAAGAAGGGGGGGATGTTTGGAGTGAAGTGCAATACTTTGGCTTTTGAAGTCGCCGTTATGTGTGATGGAGCCCTGCTCTTCTGGAGATGGCTGAACATCTTCCTGCCCGTGGGAAGCAGTGAATTAATTCCTTGGTGTGCTTTGCTTGCATGGGCAGCTTTTGCTTTCCCTATTAAAGTGTCTTTGTCTCAACCCGTGAGTCTTCTATCTTTTACTCTTTTGATTCTCTCCCTGATACAGCTGGTGGGGGATGGAGCGAGCAACCGTGTGGGGCTCAGCTGTTGGCTGGGGTTAAACCATGGCAGGAGGGAAGAGAAGTCATTAAACTTCTGTATTGCAAAATTGAGTATGATTTCTAAATGCCAGTGTATTTAATATAGTGACATCACAGTGAATATCTTGTCTAAGAAGAAACTGCGACTGAGTGTGACTCAAAACAGATGGAAGATGAACGTGGAAGGCAGTGGAATTGCCATTGCAAATTCTTGCTTTCTGCTCCTGGTAACACGCTCCCTTCAGTCTGGTTGTGTCTCATGAAGACCCTGTAATTCAGAGGCCTATTTTGTCTTGATTTCTTGTCTAACCTCTTGCTGCATAGATTTTGAAATGAATTTAGCCTCACTTTTCATGCATTTTCTTTGAGAAAGACTAAGTTCATCTGAGTTGTGTGTGGTGAAGAAAAAGGTGGTTGTGCTTTAGTAGTAAGGACACAAGCTTTTAACTCAGTAATGGGTTAGTATCTGAATAGGTCTGTAAGTGTTTAGTTCAGTTAGGTAAGGGTTTTAAATTAGAAGAAACTTACTACCATTGCAGAGTTCTTTTTTTCTTCTGATCAGGAGCAGGTAGTGAATTGCTTAATTTGTTGCATATATTTACTCATCAGTGTTCTGTTTACATTTTGGAATTAAACTTCAAACTGAAATGAGGTTGCTACATAATAATTGAAATCAGGCATTCAAATATGAAAGTTGTTTATTCTCCCCTGCCCTCAGCCCTGGTGTGTGCTTTAGCCTGCTCTTTAGAGAAATGGGACTTCTTGTGTTGGTCTGTCACTCCCCTGGTAGCTCTTGAACACACTGGACCATTTCATCAGGAAGTAACAAGAAAACAAAAAGCTCAAACTGCAGTTGTATGTTTTCTTCAAGTTAGCTTTTACAGGCAAGAAAGAACATTATGTGGAGAAGGGACTTAAATAAGAGCTCCTGGTGGAAGGCATTCTGGTTGTACTCAGTGTGGTAGGTGTTTCAAGAGGTAGCAGACAATTAGCTGGGCAGTGCACAGCCAGCTTCCGACTGGGCCCAGTGTGTTGTGTGGGCTAGTGAGGAAGTTGGGTGAACTGCAGAAGGTGAGGGGGGGGCAGCTCTGAGAATGCTGTACAGAAAGCTATGGGAAAAACATGCTTTATTCTGGTGGCCTTTTCATATAAAATTTTAATTTGGCACTAATTTATGCTCCTATTAATTTATTTCTTAAAAATTATGTTGAAGTGAAATGTATTTTCACTGTAACATTTACATTACAGTGAAATAATTCCTCATAATGCCTTTTATTTCGTGGCTCCAATGCACAAGCCTGTTTGCAGAGTGTTGGTGCTAGATGTTGCTGTTCAGTAATAGTGAATTTCCAGTTTTGACTTATTTTTGATCAAGTTCAGAAAAGTGTCTGCAATGGATATGAAGTAGTATTTTTGAAATGCATCTGTTTGTAGAAGAATACAAATATATAGAACAGAAACAGGAAGTTTTTTAATCAAATACAGGAATTGTTCCTCGGTTACCTCTGATGTGTTGTGTAAAATTTAGCAAACTCAGCTAACCTTAAATTCTGACATACTCAAATTGTCTCATATTAAGAAGGATGTAAAATATAATTCAAGACTACTGCCTAGAAGTCACGATCCTGTTCCTTCCTGACCAGTTATGAAATAGTCTTACAGTTAAATAATTTGCTTTTTGTTCATTAAAGTTGTTAAGCTTTTAGAAATGTTCTTGAGAATCAAATACTTTAAATCTTCAGGCAGGAAGTCATTACAAAAATTACTGTGCAACATTTGAAAGGCAAAAAGATTTTTTAATTTACTAATGTGATTTTAATTAGAGAAATTGAAAGGGTACTTTTAATTGCTTTAGTACAGTAAAAATGAAATTTTTTGCTAAGGCTTTCCCAAATGAACTGTGTCCTTGGTAATAATGTAACTTCTTGTTCCAGGAAATTTCTGTGCCATGTGGTTTTGAACAGAATGTTATTTATGAGTAGTACATGGACATTGAATTGTTGGTGTTAAAAATGTAATCAAGTTGACTATTGTGTTAATTTCATTTTAAAGAAAACTGCTTTAGATGTTTTTGTTTTATATTGCTTTCCTTTTGTGAGAATTCTGTTTCACTTGGGCATCCTTGCTCTCAAAACTGCTTTCTGCAGGACAGTGTTTTCTATGCCATCGTGCCCTTTTGTGAAGCTTTGAGATCTCTTTTTGTATTTGTTTTCCCCATCTGTCATGGTTTAGGAGTGGTACTCCTAAACCATGGTATTTAGTTCTCTCTGCGAGACTTTCCAAACCATGCTGTCACTCGCTCGCTCCCCTTCTCCCCCTCCTCTGCCCCCCACCCCACCGGGTGGCCAGAGAGGAGAATTGGATGCACAAAAGGCAAAGATCACAGCTTGAGATAAGAACAATTTACTGGAAACAGCAATGAGATAAGAAAACAAACGGTAGCAGCAACAATATTAATAAGAAAAGTATATAAAAAGAGAGAATGATTCACGTGCAAAAATACTCACTGCAGAGCCTGACTCCACTGCAGCCAGGTTGTTCCTGACTGTAGAGAAATGGACTGCTTCTTGGAAATGAGAGGAATCCCTTTTCCCTGCCCCTGGCAATGATGTGAGTTGGTGTCAAATAACACAATGTCTTGGTCCCTCCCCTTGGTCTGAGCTGGTACCAAGACACCATCCTCATTTGTTTCATTTTTCCAAGAAAACCAGTTCTGACAACGTTAGTTTTTTCAGATAAATGTCCTTCTGCGTCTGGCATGTTCCCAAAAGCTGTTCAGTGCATACCCTTACCCCATTCAGAATGCCATGCAGCACCACCTGTGGAAAACCATCTTCTTCCTCGAGCAGCCTAATTCTGAGAGGCACTTGCCCTTATGTGTCAGATGAATTTATCATTTTTACTGAAAACTGTGAGAGCTGGCGTAGGTCGGATCGGGGACTGTAGTGCTTGGTCGGTCTGTTGGTGGCCAGCTTGCCAAGGCAGGATGCCAGCTTGCTCCAGACAGCGACCTTTCCTGCCACTCCTGTGGGGACTGCCAGTTTTTTTATAAATGCAAATGTGCACTGAAGTCCAAGGATTCTGGAACTGCAGCACAAGTCTGTGCATACAGTAAATCTTACACCAAATCTAAGGCAAAAAGCCTACGTTACCTGTATTGCCTGTATTCTCTGCTGCTCTGCAGTGCTCTTGTCATATTCTGGCACGAGTGCACAACTCCAGTGCCCTGGTGGGAATTGTACGGTATTTTACAGTGGGAAGGCTGAAGCAAGGGCTTTAAAAGAAGAAAGGTGAAGTATTTTTTGGAGAAAAAAAGCCTGAATGTCTGCTATCCTGATTCAGAGCTCTTAATTTCATTTTTGTAAATGTCATACGTATTTGTTTGTAAATTCCAGATTGTGAGCCATGCCTTTGGTGAAGAGGAACATTGAACCACGGCATCTCTGCCGAGGAGCTCTGCCAGAGGGAATTACAAGTGAACTGGAATGTGTAACAAATAGCACCCTTGCTGCTATCATACGCCAGCTAAGCAGCTTAAGTAAGTATCTGTAACTGCCTGCAAGTATTTGATTCATGATGAAAAACTGAAGAGATGAAAAAGCTTTAAGATGGATTGTTTTAAATAGCAAAATTATGGTATGGGACATTACCACTTATGTATTGTAATAATATGCTATTTCATTGCTTTTATGCTCTTCAATATTTTGGCGTTTATTCAAGAAGTGAAAAACCTAACCCTCCCCCCACCCCCAGACCCCACTCCAAAAAACAAATTAACAAAAAAATAAACAAGCATTAAAAAAAAACCACCGCCAAAAAAAGCCCCAACCAAAAAACTGGAGCATTGAAATCCTGAAGTTTTTCTGAGGTGAGAGAAATTAGTGCAAGAAACAAGACCAGCACTTGAGTTCTTCTTGCCTTTCAGTTCCACAGGTTTGAGCCAGCAAACTTTTCTGCCTCTTGGCTTCAAATGGCACATGTGACTGAGATTTTAGTTTTTCGTAATGTGCTAGTATTTAAGCTTTCTCTTTTATATATATATATGTGTGCTGAATTCATATGAATGAAATTAGGCCCATTGAAAGGATGCCATTTGCTGAACAAGCCTGCAGGCTAGCAGCAGCTCAGTGCAGAGTAGCCTACACACCCCACCTGTCAGGTGACACCACCACTAGCAATTCTAGGAGCATGACTGGAGTGTTTGCAAGATGAACAATATTTTTAATGAAAGAGATAAGAGATGTTTTTCAGACAGTCTTTGACAATCAGCAGCTGTTGTTTGTGCTGATAACGCTGGTCCTAGAAAAGAAATTACTGCTTCATCAGTTGCTTCACTTTGTAAATGGAAGTGGTTTAAGACTGAGAGTCTGTATGGAGCTCAGACTATGGGGCCCACTGGTGTTCAGTTTATGATGGGAAAGAGGACAAGAAACACAGCATTTCCTCTTTGCGGTAGTCAGTGATTTAGGGATTTTTCTGAGCTGGAGGTCCATCTGAATCATCCTATGTAATGAGCATTTGTAAAACTATCGTCTGTGGTGTTGCTTAGATCTGTTGAAATAGGGATTACGTCTTTTTCTTGCCCAATGACCTGTGGCAGAATGTCCCACAGCAGAAGTTGACCTGTTTCTTCCTTTTGATACCTTCTCATTCTGGTGTAATGAAAAATAGTGAAAGGTGCTTTCATCTTGTGCATTTCCATAGTAATTTGTGATTTTACTAAGTCTTTATCCTGTTCTCCTGATGATATCTTTTCCAGGTTGAATTGTCCTGATCTGTAAGTGATCTTTTTGAATAGAAGCCATTTTGTATTTCTGATCACTGTTATATCTGTTTTGGATATGTAAATTAGGGTATGTTGTGGGTTTTTTAAGGTGGAGTCTTGAGGACTTCAGATCATATTCAAAACGGACTTCTTCTGTTTTATCATTATTTCCCAAAGAATTTGTAGAATTTTGATTGTTGCTAAATATTGAGTTATTATTTTCAGATAAGCTTCCAAGTGATCCTCTGGTCTTTCTTGAACAGCAGCTGATGATTTAGTGTCTAATGTTATTTGGAGTTAATTTGCGTTTGCATTGTCATTGAGTTTCATTTACTGTTTTCTCAGGCAGTTGCTTTGTAGTGACATCCTTAAGTTTCAGAAAAGTAAGAAGAATGGCTAATGTTCTAATTACATTAAAGGAGACGTAATAAGACCTCATTTTGGTATTGTGCAATGATTGTCCAAGTGTGGATAATACACTTTTTACTTGTCTGACTTCCTAGGAATGTGTACAGCTTTCATTTATCCAGATTTGGTCTTGGAACTAATCTGTTATACTGCGTATTTAGATCCTCTTATGATTGTTGCTAAGGAGCTGACCACTTATATTCATATCCTGCAGTTTTCTCTTACCGGATTTCTAGGGTCATCTGAAGCCTATGTAGACAGCCTCAAAAGTTCTGTTGGTGTCAGGTTAAAGATCTATGCAAATAAATGATGTGTCCTTAGTCTTAACAGATGAATACGCGGTATTTAACAAGTGAAATGTACCACCGTTCTCGTCCACACTCTGAAATATGTCATGTTTGCAGAGGGTTTTTTTCTGCAGACAGCATTTGCTTTGCCTGTCTTTTGAGCCAACTGGGAGCAAGGAAATGATCACAGAAAAATGCTGTGCTGGAGCTGAAGCAGTGCGTCCTGCCGACAGCATCAGAGCTGGTTGGTGTTCCCACAGCTTGAAGCATAGAGCGAGCAAGTTCAGGTCTATCTTGCAGTCACACTGGTTTTTTAGTGTTGCACTGTGAGTTCAGTGTGGATTTTGAAAACTGTCAGGTCTGCACTGTTGCATACAAATTTGGCTTGCTTCTGCCTCTGCTCTTTTCAGGAGACGTGAACAAGTTCCTATCCAAAGGGAATGTGCTCTCAGGAGAGCTTTTTCTATGTTATGTTTTCAGATTTGGGTTCATTTCCAGCCAGCTGGCTTGGAGCACAGGCAGAGTGAGCAGCATTCTGTATGAAACTGTGCAATTTTATTTAAGGCAGAATCTTGCTAGGGGATTCACCTCCACTTGGGAGGAGAGAATCTACTGGAGGGGAAGGACAGGGAGCATTTACAGCCCGTACCTGTAAGTAGCATGGAGGAAGTGTAATCTGTGGACGCTTGGAAGACTTTTTCTTTCATGCAGAGAACAACATCCAACTTGCTTCCTAGTATTTTTTTGGGTAGATTGGCCATTGGCTCAGTTTCACTGGTTTTCACGCAGGCCTGAGCACACTGCATCCATCTGTGTCACTCTCCTCTGTAGTACTCCTGAATCAGGCTGTGTTGAAAAGGTTGCCTTTTTGCCATTAAGGATCATGCCAGAGGTACTCTGAGAAAGGAGATCAGAATCAAGACCTAGTCAGTAACAGCCTACCACTTCTGTGTCTTTAAAAAAAGAGGAGGGGTAAAGCATGATTCTAATGTTTCTAGTTAATCCAGTTACAAATGGGTGGGTGGAATCACTGTCTTCTGTAGTTGAAGGGAACCTTCGAAGGAAAGACTGCATAATTTCTTCGGTGGATTTTTAAATTAATGTATAGATTGGCCACATGTTGGGCAACACGTATTGTCTTTAAATTATTGTCTTACAGTACCAAAATCAGCTCTTAAATTGAAAGATACCTGCTTGCGATTTCAGATGTGGGGTTTTTTCCCTGCTTGTTTCTGTTTTGTTAAAAAAATCTAATTTAAAAGATGGCAACATAGAAAACACTTGAAGTATTATTTTATTTCTAAAACTTACTGCATCATGTTAATCACAACAGCATGTCCAATACTGCTTTACTGTGTCACTGTTTTCACAGACAGGAGGTTGGCAATCTGTCTTTCATGTGTTCTGGGCTAGCAAGTATTGAAAAAAATCTCAAATATTAAAAGAAGTATGTTCCCACTTTGCCTTCTGAAAGATAACTGACAAACATCCATCTCCTTGACTTCTCTAGGGGTGATGTGTTTAATCCTAGAATGTGGCAGTCCTCTCTCAGCAGGCTGATTTCAATATATTAACATAAACTAACATCTATTAAAATTGATTGAGTTCTGAATACTGGTGGCTGAAGAATGTAATAACTGCTTTATTTAGCTGAAGAGTTAAAAAGCTTATTTTTTGCATAGCTTGGAAGAAGTGTTATTACATCTTCATTTGGAGCAACTAAATGAAGTGGGGATTATAAGTGAATTTCAACTAGCTGCTGGGAAGCACTTAAAGAACACTTTTAGTATGAAGGTGGTTGAACACTGGCATGGGTAGCCCAGAGGAGTTGTGGAGCCTCCATCCTTGCAGATGTTCAAAACCCAGCTGGTCAGAGTCCTGGGCAGTCTGTTCTGTCTCATTGTGCTTTGAGCAGGGAACTGGACCAGGTGATTTTGAACTTCAGCTATTCTGTGGTTGTGTGTGACTTTTGTTTTGGAGGGGGAAGAGATTAGGAGCAGGTAGACAGCGTACCTTTCTTATCCACCTTCTGCGTATATATGAAGCAGAGCTTGCATACACTGACGTATCTTAATATTTTGGGTTAGTTACTGGCTGATCTTACATGCAGTAATGAAAACTATTACTGGTAAAGTCCTTCATTCGAAGGCAATCACTTTTTTTTTTTTTTTTTTTTTTTTTTTTGTGATTCACAAACAGTGTTTTCCGATAATGTTTTACTCTAGTTGTTGTTTTTTCCTCCCCCCTCCAGGTAAGTGATCCAAGAAAGGGGAAGATTCTCCTGTTGACTTCCTAAGTGTGGCCACTTTTTTTACATTGAATTATTATCTCCACATATTTACAGGATGGGATCTTAACTGAAATTTTCATTGTATTTTTACTTTTCTTTGTGAAGTATTAAGGTTGGTTATTGGACCCAACTTAAAATGTCAATAATGGCTGTTCTTTTGGAAGTCCCTGTCATTTAGGTGGTTAATGGTTCCGTATTCTTCCGACTATTAGATAGCTTTATGTTGCCCTCCCTTCCATTTTTGCTCTTCAGACTTTTCTTGATACAGGCCATAACAAGATGAGCTGAATTCAGAAGCAGGGTTTTAAATTTCGTTTTTGTTTAAAAAGCATGGTTAAGTGCAGGAGGCAGGACTTTTCTTTTTACAAGGATTTCTTGAGGGGGTTTGGCTGCAGAAATTGTAGAGGGAGACATCCTGTGTCCAGTTCTGGGCCCCTCAGTTCCGGAACCATCAGTTCAGTGAGTGGGAGCAGTGAGTTTGGGTGAAATCTGGTATTTGTAGGGGAAGTTCTGGGAGAGGTGAAGTGTTAAACTGGGGATCCAGAACCACTGATCTGGAGTGGATGAGAGTTGTGAACTGGGGCAGGAAGAGAGACAAACTGTGGATGAGTATGCTTGGTTCTGTGGGAGGACTGGGAAAGGAATGGCCATGCACAATGATCTGTGCATCAAGGAGGGATTTGATTTATCATGTGGCACCTTCTGTCCCCTGTAGCACTATTAGGGAAGGGCTTGAGGCTGCAGATCTGTGCTAGGCGCTGGTGAGGCCACACTTTGAGTGCTGTGTCCAGTTCTGGGCCCCTCAGTTCCGGAAGGACATTGAGGTGCTGGAGTGGATTCAGAGAAGGGCAGCAAAGCTGGTGAAGGGTCTGGAGCACAAGTCTGAGGAGTGGCTGAAGGAGCTGAGGGTGTTCCGCCTGGAGATACGGAGGCTCGGGGGGCCCCTTATAGCTCTCTACAACTGCCTGAAAGGAGGGTGTAGCCAGGTGGAGGTTGGCCTCTTCTCCCAGGTAACAAGTGACAGGATGAGAGGACAGAGTATTAAGCTGCTCCAGGAGAGGTTTTGGTTGGACATTAGGAGGAATTTCTTCACAGAAAGTGTGATTAGACATTGGAGTGGGCTGCCCAGGAGATTGTGGAGTCACCATCCCTTGAAGGTGTTTAAGGAAAGACTGGATGTTGCACTTGGTGTCATGGTCTAATTGGCATCGTGGTGTTTGATCATAGGTTGGACTCAATGATCTCAGAGGTCTTTTCCAACCTAATAGATTCAAGTGATTTGGTGATGCGGACTGGACTGTCCACTCTCATAGTGATTGAGAACATACAGGAGGTGAAAGGGAGGCTGAAAAGGTTGTGCACCAAGTCCGGTGTGGCCATGGGTAAATGTGGTCAGTGCCCTCTGACCCTCAAATGACTCCAGGGACAGCAACATAATGCAGTCGGCATTTGTAGAGGTAAGTGGGCTGCCTTGCAGGAGAACCCTGGTTTTTATCTGTTTCACTCTGCTTTAATTTTGATGTTGGCCTATGCTTGTGCTTAAAATTTAATCTTAGCTACTATGGATTGCAAGATTTTAATTTCAAAATGGACTTCAGAAGCTTTTATGGACTGCAGTAACTTAAGGCCTTTTCATCACAGAGGCAGGTTTTAATGCTCAGTTGTCTGTCAGTTGGCACTAGTTCAGCTACACAAGGATTAGAATTTGTAAGTCTCCCTGTGTTTTTAAGAAGACTCCTAACCAGGATGTCCAGAAGAATAGACTTCAGGCAGAGTTTATGGTATATTTTGACATTTTTGTACAAATCTGTTGCCTCAAATTTTGCTGTATGACAAACTGTGCTGTTTTAATCCTGCAGCTACTGTGTTTTATTATACTTCATGATATTGAAGCCATTTGTCTTGTGTTTTGTAAGCCACTAGCAAAGGGATTTTCTTGTCTATTTTCTTACACAGGCAAACATGCTGAAGACATATTTGGTGAATTGTTTAATGAGGCCAACAGCTTCTACATCAGAGCAAATTCCCTCCAAGACAGAATTGATCGCCTTGCTGTCAAAGTCACTCAGCTGGATTCAACAGTGGAAGAGGGTAGGTAATTGCATGAAAGCACTGAGCCAGAAGTGATGTTGACAAGACCACAGTATTTAATTGCACAATAACCTCTGTCTTTTCAAAGTGATCCTGTGCCGATATTTCATCTTGTTGTCTCAGTAAGGCAAGCTGGGAATAATCACTTTAGCAGAGCAAGTAAAAGTATTCTTGAGTCAAGAAGCCCCTGTAGTAATGGAGGTATAAAGCTGCCTTTTTTCACAAGGAAAACATAGAGTTTGTGAGTGTAGTAAATCATAAATGAGTAAGTATAGACCTTACTGGAAGTAAGTCAGAATATTGGAAAAAGTTTGAGGCACTAGGTGTCCCTATTAGTTTCAGGGTAGGGTAGTCACAAACTACGTTAGTAGTATCTGTTTTGTGGTCATCAAAGATCTTATAATACTCTGTATCTAAACAAGGCACTGTGTTTGGATCAACTAGGTGAAATCCTTCAAGAGGTTCAACTCACTGGAGATGGTATTTCCTTTAAAAATATTTCACACTCATGAGCTTGGTCATTCACTTCATAAATACACAGTAAAAACAAAGGATTTAAGTAATATCATGATGTTGTTTGAAAGCACTTATTTGGGTAGATAAAGCATTTCTCTGTCTAGCTTTAAAAGCTGCTAACATGCATCTTGGCTTCAGTGCTACATGTCTGAGTCAGCCACTGCATGTACTTCCTCTTCAGATTTACTAAAATGTAAAAGCTTTTCATATCAGGACAGTAATGTAGTATTGACTCACTAGTGGTTAATGCTGCTCGTAGTGCTATTTATATGGCTTATATATTTTACTTGCCATTCAGATTTTTGTAGTTTATATATTTATGGTGCCAATTATTAGTGCCAATATTAAATTTTACTGTTGATACTTAATGGTGTTATAGTGTAATATTTAGCCTTCCTTCTTTAACTAGTTACTCTCTGGAAATTATTACGTGTCATTGTTTTATGGTTTTGGAACATATTAACTGTTAGACTCTCACAGTTGCCCAGAGGAGCTGTGGATGCCCTATCCCTGAAGAAACCTGGTTTAGTGACATGTGTCCTTGTCCATGGAAGGGGGATTGGAATGAGATAATCTTTAAGGCCCCCTCCAAACCAAACCAGTCTGATTTTTTGGTACAAGCACATGCGTTTTGCTGTCTTAGGAGTCAAGAGCTATATGGGAACATAAGCTAAGCTCTTATGGGAACACTATTCAGCTTAGTTTTTTGAGGCATATTGTGTTGGTACTGTGAGCAAACTAGATGATATTCATATACTGTACTTTTGGAAATGCAGTTCTCATCTTGGTTTTGCTGCTGTTTCTTTCCCCCCCCCCCCTTTTTTTTTTTTAATGCCTCATTAATGCCTCATTAGTGTTATGCAGTACCACCTAGCTAGTTTTCAGAGTTTGGAGAATAATTAAAAGCAATCTATTAGAAGGGGAAACTAGTGTATGGACTGAGAATTTAATCAGTGTTTATTTTAAATTGACAGCAGTTGTTACTCTTGCATTGCTAATCATGCTTCATATTAATAAGCTATATATACAAACTGCTGTCACCTTAGTGTCAGTAGTCAATTTTATTAACTATTTAACTGTAGAAGTTGAAGTCTTTATGATAATTCATTGTACTGTCAGAAATAGTATGTTTCTGGATAGCTTCAGCATTTCAGCAAAATGTCAATTGCAAGGTTGTTTTTAAAAGCCCTTCAGATTTGATGGCATCAGTGATTTCTTATATTCTTAGCTATAACTAATGCAGTGTATATAAAAAATACTTTATGTATAAAATACTACAGTTGAAAAAACATTTTAAAATAATTGAGGTTAAGTTTTCAAAAGCGTATAAATAACTTATTCTAAAAATGCCCAGAAAAATGTTGAATTTATTCTTTTGGATGTCTTCCAATAAACAAGAATGAAACAATTCAGATATACACATCTAAAAATCTGCCTGAAATACCTTATTTCAGGCAGGTTTAAATAGAAATTATGTTCAAAAATGATGTTTTGATACTTCAGATGATGTGAATGGGGGAACGGCTCTTAGACATTAAATATTCTATTTTTAATTCTTTGCTATTGTAAAAGTTACAGAAGAAACTAAGTAGGTCTTGGAGTGAGAAGCAAGACCTCAGCACAGATAACAAAAATAGTTGGGCAGAGAAGTCTGAGTGAGATTTGGTGTCCATCATGACAAACAACAACAGTGTAAAATTTCATCCCTTTTTCTTTTTTTAGGTCATGACTATACTACATTTTTGGCCATTACTGTTCAGTTACCTTGTGAAATTTCTCACAGATTGTCCTTGAGACTCAATAAATTAGATGAATGGGCAAGAAATATTAGATGAAATGTTACTGGGAATAAAAAGAGACTAAGCCAGTGCATTGTTTGCACAAGTCCTACAGCTTACACCCTTATAAAACACTTGGATCAAATCCAGAAGTGGTCAGTGTCAATGTAGACAACCCAGTGAAGACTTCAACATCCTCTCCAACTGCAGTCAAAAACCTGTATTTCAGGGTTCTTAGGGGTGGAAGATGGTATCAAGAGCTCACTGCCTCTTTTAAATTGTGATTGGCCTTTAACTGGATCTTCTTTAACAATGATTGCTTCATCTCATGAAAACTGGTATTAAGAGGGAAATAAAGTCTTGATAAAAGTGACAGGAACAATTAAAACTAGCTTAAATATTTCATTTGAAAAGAAAGAATGAAAAGCCTGGTGTCGTTTTCCCCAGAGCTGTGTATGTGAAAAGATAAAATGAAAGTACGAGAGTGCAAGTATTTCTCTCTGTAGAGACATGAGCAAAACTTAAGAGCAAGGAGTGTTCAATTATATGGGAAGACTTAGGAGTTGAAAGAGTAAAATAAGTGGAACTCTGTCTCTCACAGGAGGTTGTTGTAGCTGTAATTTAATTATACTTGGAATGGGGTGGAATGTGTATGGATACCATGTGTAATTATAAAACACACTGTGTCAGAGGAATACCAGACCTTGCATTTCAGTCTCAAAGCCGGGCTTTCTGCTGTTAGAACTCCAGGATAAACCTTACAAAAAGGGGAAATCGTTGGACATCTGCATGAGACAGCATTCTTGCATCATCTTCCAAGATACAGTCCATGGGTCCATGGTCCCATTATTTTAAGTGAGGCTCTGGACCTAGTGAGACTTAAATCTGTTTTGTTATGGTAATTCTTACATGCCTTTGTGCTTAAATATCAGGATTACGCACTAAGGAAAAGCGTGCCTTTCTGTATCTTGCTGAAAAGATTTCACATAATTAGTGAAAAATGGATGCTGTTTATCCACTTTCATTTGTTTCAGACCTATGGTAAATGTATTTCTGTTTGTAACAGTATCCTTACAGGACATCAACATGAAAAAAGCATTCAAGAGCTCAACAGTTCAAGACCAGCAGGTAGTTTCAAAGAACAGCATTCCGAACCCGGTGGCTGATATTTATAATCAAAGTGACAAACCACCACCTCTGAATATTCTTTCACCTTATAGGTAAGGAAATACTGATTGTTTACCTTCTTGTACTTTGCCATTTATTTCCTAATTGTATACGGAGAATAATTATAGCAGAAGAGAAAAGCTATATTGATTATTGAGATTTGATTTTTCAGGGACTTCCCTGTTCATGGAAACAAAAATTGCTATTGACACACTTAAAATCGTAAGTCATACCTAGCAAAAATCATCATATTTCAATACAAGTCTTACATGGCAGCACAGGATCAGAGAACAAGGGCCATTGATTATGTAAAAAGTGAAAAAAATAATACACTAAACTGAATTCCTTGGTGTCTTTATCCAAGAAGTTGTATTTGTCGCTTTTGCCTTCTTGCTTTTCTCCCTCTTGTCCCCAGCACATACACAGGTATACCTACAGTCTGTATCCTTCCTTTTCTGGGTTACTTACTGGTGAATACAAGAGCAGCAAGCAGGACTGTGTTTTCTGTTTCCTTTTCACATTTCCATTATTATTCTTCATGAAATGAGTGCAATTTGTCTGAAGGGTTGTGGACAACAGGGTTTTACTGTGTTCTTCTTACCTTTTGAGAGGTACTACATTGTGAGATGTCTGTATAAAACTCAGTCTGCAATCAGTTTTTTTTTTTGAGAATGATATATCAGAGCATTTGTAGTGTATTTAATTTTTAGGAATTTTTAATGGGAAGGTAAATTTGTAGGATTTATGACCAAAGGATGTGTTTTTGCTGCTGCTGTAGACAGTGATGGTATGTACTTATGGACATCCAGTCAGTAAGGGTTGTTATGATCAGCTTGAGGCTTGGATGATCATCAAAGGTAAGTTTTCTGGATTTAAAACATACTAAGTCATGTATTTTTAGCTTTTCTTCTGCTGTTTTTCCAGGGATGATAAGAAAGATGGATTGAAGTTTTATACCGATCCTTCCTATTTTTTTGATCTCTGGAAAGAAAAAATGTTACAAGATACTGAAGATAAGCGAAAAGAAAAGAGGAGGCAAAAGGTAAAAGCAGAAACATAATAGCACAATTGTGCATTACAGTTTTATGTGCAGTTGTCCAGGCATAAAAATTGCCAGGTCATACATAGTCTGTGTGCATGGAAAGACTGTTCCTCTTTGTGTGGCTGTAGATTCCGTGCATTCCATTTTTACAGCTTGTCCTGTCCATTTTAAGAAGGCAGCAAATTGAATTTTAGGAGTACTGTGGTTGTCTTCCAAGATGATACTTTCTTGAATTCTTTGCCAGTATTTGCTTAATGGTACCTAGAAAAATGGCCCTGTTGTGCTCCAGAAAAAGACATTGTAATGGGAGAGGAAAGGAATTGGAATTAGAGTTATTTCCATTCCAATTTCCCATTTTTCCCATTCTGATTTTAAAGAAAAAGATACAGATACTTTTATAAGAATTTATAAAATCACTTGAACATTTCTTTATTCCTTTAGAATGATTTCTACAGAACTACTTTATGTATTTAAGTTGCTTTTGGACTTAATCTTAGGCAGCACATCCTGCTTATTTCCGTCCATGGTATATTTTTTGTAGATTTTAATTGTCTTATTACAGTCTACAAACCAAATTCAAATATGCTCAATTCCAATCATATAGGATTATAGCCATACATCACAGAAATACCCCTTGATAAATTCTAACTGAAGTGCTATTTGATTTGATTAACTGTATACCAGATCCGTCTAAGAAGAAAGCAGCACATACTTGGGTTTGCATGGGTAAAGTTCACTTTGTGACAGGAAGAAATCTCAGGTTTAGTGTTCCAGAAGATGGTTTGCAAATGAGCATTTCATGATTTGGGTCCTTTGGAGAGCAGGATGGTTTGGGTGAGGTGTTTCCCAGGCACACTTTGTTCTGCAGGTTGCTGAACCAAATGTCCTTTTTCTTTTGTTCTTGTCCTTATGGTAGCAGTAACCAAGAGTGAATCCAGAGCATGCATTAACAATTTGGTAGCTGAACTTAAATTTTCAATCTATTAAATGAGAATTCTTTACTCAATTTGTACTCTAGAGAAGCACAGAACTTGGTAGTTGTTGGGAAACTGTGCAGGTGAAATAAATGTGTATTGTTTAGCAAATTACAAGCTAGACATCCAAATGCCATCCTACTCAGCTGACCAAATACAGCTAGGTTTTAGCCTCAGTTTTTCAGGTGCTCATTGAAATCTGAGGGTAGTCCCTGCACTAGAGAGTCAGTTTTCCAGTATTATTTTAGTAATTTGCCCTAAGTGCTCGAGCTGTTGCAGCAGGAGGTTTGTGAGGAGCTTAATTTTCGTGCCTCAAATATCATGCTTTTTGTTTCTGTATACAGTTTAATTGAAAATGTATAACAGGCTTCCTCTGATTTGGCTCTTTCAGGTGATCTTTTTTCTGAGGAAAACTGTAATTTTAATTCTTTATGTTTAAAATCTGTGTGGTCTATTTTTTTACTTTCAGTATATCAGTGTCTGAGAGTTCAGTGTAGTTTTGACTTGGTATGTATCAGTAGTATTCTGAATTGAGTGACTGAAGGTAGGGCAGTTGTGATTAAACAAAGGAAAGTTGTTCTAATTTGCTTTTTGTTGTTCACACTTTGTATCTGAGAATAACTAACTATTTAAACAAGTAAAAATTTTTAAATTTGGAAAGCTTGTATGTCAGAAATCATTCTTGATGGCTTGTGTTTTGACAGGATTTTATAAATTTGTGGTCAGGAAAATACTCTAGGCTCGTGCTTCCAGTTTTTTGAAAGTATTACAAATACTTGCTGAAGCTACTTTCTATTACTAGCTCTTAATTCTTTATTAAGATGCTTGAAATATCATTTGCTAATTCTTGATGCAAATATCAAACTTACAATTAACTCAACCCTGTATGAAGGCTCTAATATGTTTTGTGTTTGCTGAAATAATTTTCTGCCAACATGAATGATGTACCTGTTTTCTGGCTTGATCTACAGCACCCACTTGTCTGCCACAGCTTCTGTTACACTTGGTTAAAAAAAAGCAACTCCTCTTAATATTACTTTAATTTCCTGAGAAATACTTCAAACTGTAATTGTCTAGAAAGACTTCAGCTCCCCTACAACTCTGTCATCTTTGCCCTGGGTAGTAAAGCTGGAGCTGTCACCGTTGTCAAGGGAATGAAACTGCTACTAGAACAACTTAAAACCACTCTTAGAGGTATAAAGTAGCTTTGTCAGCTGCTAGTAATAGGGCTGCCCCACTGTTTTGGAAGATATTTAATGTTTTAGAGATGTATTGATATAATACTTAATCAAAATATCACTGCCAGTAGGGTTTGGTACTGCTTGAGTAAACAGGATTCCAGTGTATTTGTTCATTAGCATGCTTACAGATGCTGGTCTGGAACAGCATATCCAGCTGAAATCTGATCCAATCAAAACCAGCTAAGCTTTGTGTTTACACATCCATATGTATTTACTTTTCCATTAAAAAACAGTGATCTCTTTAAAACCTAACTTCCAAATAGTAAGCAGTAACTGTAAGCAGTCATGTAAGCACTTGTAATTGTGCAGGAATTGTATCAAAATGATTGTCTTCCCAGTAGCATCATATATTCGTCAATAGGTGGATATTTATTTTATTTAGAATCTTGCAAGAAATATGTAGTCGTGACCTGTGGATGACAAAATTACTGTTTTGAAAGGAGACAAAACTAAGTGTTTCAAGTGAAAAGGCTTACTTGGGCTACCTTCTGAAATATGACATGATTCAGGTACCAAATCTTAATTAATTAATCAGGACAAAAATCAAAAAGTAAAAAAACCCAAAACAAGCAGCAAGTAATTGAAAAAGACAGATGTAGAGCTTTTAACAAGCATATATTCAACCATAACAATTAGCAAAACTTTATATATTTAAAATAAAGCGTGACTGAATCTGTGTCCTTTCTGGTCCAAATCCTGTATTGGCAGAATTTAATGTGAAAAAGTGGTAATCAGAAATAAAAAAAGTGGGATTCTAAAAAGTTTGTGGAGGAAAAATATTTTGGGAGGACTGATTAAGAACCAAGATGATCATCGTTATTTAACATAAATCAGACCCAAAATCTGTTTATTGTAGGAATGAGCAAGACTTGTCAAAATATTTGGGTGTTGAACTTCAAAAAGTCTTTTCTCTGTCATTCTTAATGTTAGCAGGGTCAGCAGGTCCCTCATGCAGACATGCATGAAGGAGCAAAGAATCCAGAACAAGGGCAAGTAAGCCATTTGATAGTTTTTTGTTAGTTAGGTAATGCCAAATACATTATTTCAGAATTATTTACTCAGTGCTGTTTGACAGCACCCAGCAGGAGTAAAAAACGTGTGTTCGTCTGTGATGTACTTTTTGTTGAGCTGGCTTTCCAATTATTACCCCTTATTTTGCATGTCTAGATTCCCCAGTAAAAGGCTTGCCTGCCAGAGTTTGACCACGCTCTTCTCTCAATCCAATTCATTGACTGCATTCTCAGAATAGCAATATAATTCTTTCCTGAGAAACTATTTTTCTAGCAGCCAAAAGCCTAATACCAACCTATCAATAGATAAAACATGTATTCTGAGGTGTGGGATCTAGAGCTGATTGAAAAACCCCCTATGCTCTCATGAATACTGAGAAAAGGAGTAGCAGATAAATACCCTTCTCAGTCTGAACTGAGGAAACTTGTTCCTTTCTTGTGCTGAAGCACCAGTATGATTTTTATATTCATGCTGAGTAGTCAGAACTAGGTGAGGACAAAATTTCTGAGGTGTGAAAACACCTCAGAATTGAGTCCCGAAATTAGGATATCATAGTGTCAGTAAGGTAAGGAGAAATAGGTAAGATAAACACTGACATTGGTTGAGCCTGATGTTACATTGAAAGACAAGTTTGTCATGAACCTGTCAAGCTGTAATGTACTGCTGGCCTGAGTGTTACTTACTCGCTGCAGGGAGAATTAGTGTAATTCATTTTTGTATCAGATAATGGGAAACGATTATGAGGAGAAACTAGGAGGAATTACGGTAGTTAATCAGATCTAAGAAGGGAGAGGAAGTTAAACAAAAATAATTCCACATAGACTATGGAATAGGCAAATGTGTCCAATTTCTCCATACTTCTCCAGGCCCCGTTGATTGTGACCCTAATGAATAACCAGAATAGCCCTGAGCTTGTTAAACATTCTCAGAAGTTTGATTTGCAGGAGATGAAAATTACAAGTGCTTCAGGGTGGTCTAAATAAAAGACACGATGTCAGAAGAAGTTAAACTTTCTGGCTTTTAAAATTGCTCACATTTCTGTATTAGGAAAACCAGTAGATTGGTATCATAGTAGAATGGGCATCCTACAGAACAAAGGCAAATCAAAAGTCCTGCTAGTAGTCAGGTTCATAATGTAAGGAGATATTCTTATTTTCAGTGCAGAGAAATTTTATGAAGACTTGGCTTCATCTGTAAATCTGGTCTTATTTTCATGCACTCTAACTGCATTTTAACCAGCTTTTTTCCTTTCCTTTTTTCTCTCTCTTTGCATGCTTTATTTCTTTTGTTTGGACATTAGGAGCAAAAGCGTATAGATGGCACCACCCGTGAGGTGAAAAAGGTTAGAAAAGCCAGGAACAGACGCCAGGAATGGAATATGATGGCATATGACAAAGAGCTTAGACCTGACAACAGGTTGTCTCAGAGTGTGTACCATGGAGCATCTTCCGAGGGATCACTGTCCCCAGATACTAGGTCTGTTTACAGCAAAGCTGTTTGTTATACCACAGTTGTATGTTCAGCGATACTGAGTAGAATTAGGTGTTTTTCCAGGATGGGAATAGTTAGACAAAACGTACTATGCATGTTTAAAGCTTTCTTTTCAATTTTATTTTAAAGCATAAGTGACATAACAGATTCTGTAATGATTTTTTTCTTCCTCAGCTTCACATGGGCATTTTTTCATCATAATGTTATGCACTGCACAGAAAGAAGTGTTTACTGCATGCTTTATATTTGATCTTCAGTAGCTGTAGTTACAAAAGCATTTAAGCCTCTACTAGATAATGTCAGTAGCTCTTCCTTAGTGTCTAGTTTGTTGTTTGGTGCTCTGCTGGTAGCTTAATAAATATTTTTCTGTGATCCACTCAGTTGAGAATACCATTGCCTGTAACAGAATGGCTTAATGGAAGAAGAGTTCAGCTTTTTGATGTTACATTAGTCTAAAAAGCAAGCTACAGAACCAGATGAGATGTTACTGCCTGAAATAACAAAAACCCCTGCTTAGAGACATGCAGTAGAATTCGTCTTCATTGAATGAGATTCCCTTTGAGCTCAGTGGGAGTTACCTGATGTGCACTGAAGTCTTAGTTTTTTCACTAAGCTGCTCTCACCAGAGGATTTTCCCACTTATTTTATTTCCTGTGTCTGTTGTGAATAAGTGCTAGCAGTAAAGATAGAAATAAATAGAGTCCACTGGAAAAAGTGTTCAAATTGTTGAATGGCTTCGTTGAGGAGGCAGCTACCACTGCAAGTGTGTGTACTGATACTTTTAGTCCACTGTCTAGTGGAGATTAATTTTAAAAAAAAAAATCTGCTCAGAACTTTGTAATGTTGTGGTCTTTGTGAAAAGTAATGAACTTGTAATTGAAACGTAGTATTTAATATTGCTATTGGTCTTTCAAAAACACATTCAGACTTCCTGTCTAAAAACATTTGTTTGGTTTTTTTCTTTACCGTTTCTAATGTAAAACTTCGTCTCCTGTTAGTCTTAATGAAACACTCCAGAGTGACAGAACTTTCCATAGGTTGAGCTAGTAAAAGGTGTGGATTTTTTCATCAGGAGTTCTGTTTCACACATTTTGAGTCTTTTTTTTTCAGATTTAACACCTTGCTTGCAGGATTCCTGAGTTTAAATTATCGTATTGAAGTGATCTGTTTTTGTCTCCCAGCAATGCCAACATGTATTTGGTTGTTTGCAGATATCTGTGGTATTTGCAATCTGTAGGATTTTTTAAAAGCAGAAATTGTAGGATGCATCTCTGTGTTGGATTTTGATGTTGTGGTGTGACAGATACCTTGTACTTATATAAGCCTTTTGTATTTTATAAATTATGGAGTATTTTACATTTCAGTGAATCAAATACCTGAGGTCAAATCCTGAAGTCTGTTTTACATCCATGAACGGTTATTTCTGTGAATGGTAGTGAGGTGTAGAGAAGGCTTTCTATTTTTTCATCTTGGGAAAGTCCCAGGCTATAAAAAAACCATACATATAGAAATACGTACTGGTTTGAGAGACATTTTCATGCTGCCAGCTACTGCTTGAGCAGTGTTTTGTAAGTCAGGTCCCAAAGAAGTGTGTTTGGTTATACTGTGGGTTTTTTTTCTAATGCTAAAGGAAAAAAATGCTCGTATTTCTTCTCATTTGCTAATTGTAAGACTTAAGCATTAAATGTTGACATCCCAGTGTTTGGACTGTGGCAATTCACAATGTATTTGTTATACTTATTGTACTTTAGAGAGAGAAACACAAGCTGAATCCAAACAGAAACCAGCAAATTAATGTGAGAAAAGTAAGAACAAGAAAAGAAGAGTGGGAGAGAAGGAAAATGGGCATTGAGTTCATGAGTGACGCAAAGAAAATGGAACAGGCAGGAAGCATGAAAGAGGACAAAATGCCCAAAGGGTTTGTTATTTTGTTTTGCTCAAAGCCCTGGCTTTTTGTTGCTTTACCTTGCTTCCAGTCTCACAGATAAGTGCATCAGTTCACTGTGTTCACTAAAAGCTGGGCTGCACCATTGTTCATTACTAAAACAAGTCTTCACAGTAATGGGATGTAAAGATCCTTTTGCTCCCTCTCTTGGGCTTATTTGACAGAACATCCTAGACTTTGTATCTTTATGAACTCTCTGCTCAACTAATACTTACATTTCCCAGTTTCTTTAAGCCTTTCCAGCAAAATAACTGTGCAAACAAAATAAAAAAGCGTTTTCTAACTTTTGAAATTGGGTTTCTCTGCATTGGTAACATACGTACTTCTGCGTAATTGCAAGTGCTTGTAGTATTGCTTTTCTTTTTCTGCTGCCATTGTTAACTTGAGGCAGGCCGGTAAGTATTATCATTTCAAACAATGGACTGTCAAAATCATTGACAAAAACCATAAGCTTCCTTATGGCTACTAAAATTCCTGTGCTTTCTGTGGATGTAAAAGGGAATGTGCTTGATAAATTGGGGATTCTCTTGCAAGAAAAATAATGCTGATTGTATTCTTCTCAGCTTTTTTGTCAGTTATTTAGATAATGCCCTGTTACACTCACATAATCTGTTCTTCTGCCTCAATTTACTTTAATTTTAGATCCCATGCATCTGACGTTACAGATTATTCCTATCCTGCTACTCCGAATCACTCCCTCCATCAGCAGATAGCAATGCCTTCCTATGGAGCAGGAGATGGTCCCCCATACATGGCAGCATCCCAAAGCCATGAGCATGAATACAGACCACCCTCCACCACTGCACGGCACGCCACTTTAAACAGACCTCAGCAACCGCCTCCACCTCCACCCCAGCCCTCAGATGGCCAGCACAGCTCAGTACCTGTGGTACCAGCAGAATATGGGTAAACCTCCTGATTTATTCTGATGGATTCTTGGCAAAACCAGAGGGATGCACGTTTTTCGTGACCATCGTAACGTGTAATGCATCAAACAAAAAGACCTCAAATACACATTAGTTACCTACTTGGGGAGGACAGAAGAAAATGGATATAATTTCTATATATGAACTGATTTTAAGTGAAGAAAAAGTAAAAGCAGAAATAACCAAGTGTGTATTCAATATGGTGAAGTCAATATGGTTGTAAAATTTTAAGGGTGCCCAATACAATATTAAAAAGGGGATGCTTTTCCTTTAAAGTGGAAAGTAGTTACAAGATAATTTGGATAATATTTTAAACTTCAGAAAATGGGCAGAAAGAGTATTGTTGATTTTGATCAATGTGGCAGTCTCTGCTGCATCCCTGAAATGGCTTTTCAGAGGAGCTTGTGATAGAATTGGAAGGGGTCTCTTCAGACACAAATTCCATACTGCCACAGGAGGAATGCCGCTTTTTAATTCAAGCCAGATTTATCAAATGCCTGTGTAGACATTTTGCCTAAATGCATTCTGAAGGAAGGCTTGCTCCAGAGTTCTGGTTCTCCTGTAGCAAGAAAACATCTGTTTTCTAATGAGTCTATGTCTTTTCTTTTGTGTAAATAGCTTAAACTTTCAAGTTGTAACCCCAGGAAAGCTGTAGTCATTCTGGCCTGTGTTGTTTTACACTATGCAAGCCAAGGTTTGCCATCCTTGCTTGATGCATCCTGGGATAGCATTTGCCTGATTCGTGGCTATCATGCTGCAGATGACTCAGTTAGGAGTGACTGCTCCTGCCTGCACTTTCTCTGTTGTTTCCAGTGTGTAAGACATTGTGCTTAGTCTTCAGGTCCACGACCATTTGTCGGGGTGTTGCAGTTGTCACACACTGGCATGTGTCACTCAGTGTCATCAGTCACTTTGCTTCAATTCCTGTCTCCTGTATCTAGTTCTTTTCCTACTTCAAAACTCATCAATTCTCTTTTTTTTTCTGCTTAAGATTTCTTTTAATGATATTTTAACAAAGAAATGAGCTCTTCCATGTGCCTCCTATTAAAGAATCAATCAAATGTATCAGTTTAATTAAATGGTATTTAAACTGATAAACTTGACCAAAGAAGCACATGAGATACATTTACCTTTGGGTAAATCTTTTCTTTCATACTTTTCATTGTTCTCCAAGTCTGTGTCCTCTGTTATTTCTTGGTCTTCTATGGAATTGAAGGGCATAGTCTGCAGTTTTCTTGGTCCCTTCTTCATCAAAGACTTTGTACTTAACAGTCCCATAGAGTAGATGTTTAATAAGAAATGCAGCTTTATACTTAACTAGGCAGGAGAATTAAGATAAAAAGCTCACTTCGTAGAGGGCTGAAAGGACATTGCCTTAAACTTCAACATTTGTCTTAAATCTCAGTATGTCACCAATATTTGGCAATTCTTACATGTATAATCACTTGCATATTTAAGTTACCAGTTTAAATTTCTTTTGATTTTTGTTTTACCTGAGGTTGGATGAGTGCAGTTTAAGGGGTGATGATTCTTTAAATCCTAACTTTGAATGCATTAAATGCTTTTGTTCTGTTTTATACAGGATGCTCCCAGCTCAGATGGTGGATTATTACAATCCTACAGGTCCTCCCCCTCCTCCTCCCCCTCCTATGATTCCTTCAGCACAAACTGCGTTTGTTAGTCCCCTTCAGCTTCCTGTGCCACCTTCCCATTCTGGACTGGTAACTGGCTCCACATATGCGGCTACTCATCCTCCTTCTGGTGGGCTTGTTGTCACTGCTCCTCCTCCTCCCGGCCCACCTCCTCCCCCTCCAGGCCCTCCTGCTGCAGGGGCATCCCTCTCTTCCTCCCCCATGCACGCTCCTCCAGCGTCGGAGGCCAAGCAGGCACCGATGAGCGACGCGCGGAGCGATCTTCTGGCTGCCATCAGGATGGGTAAGTGCAATCTGAGTTTTAGGTATTCCTTTTTTTCAGTGAGGGTACAGTGTTTTCCACTGAAATGAGTTAATGGCTTCTTTTCCCAGCTGGGCAGGTTTCATTAACCACAGGTACCACACACCTGTTCTGACGTTTGTCAGCCATGAGTTCGGATCATTTTCTAATGCCTGAAGATGCACAGCTCTGTCAGGCATGTTCTAAGTGTCTGTGTGGACATAATCTAATGAACACAGCACTTGTGTTCGTTATGTAAAGTGCCAGTAGATGTACATGGATTTTTGCTTCTGTTCAGAAGAGCTGAGTTACCCAACACGAGGCTTCGGCCCACTGATTTTTTCAACCAGTGGCTTACTGCTCTTCCTGACCTCACTTACAATATAGAGCTGTAGGTCTAATGGTATTTCCAAATACAGTTTTGAAGACTTTCGTTTTCAGATCAAAATGACCTGTACCATCCTGAATATTTAGCTTCAACATATTGTTGACAGTTTTAGAAGTCCAGAAGTATTCAGTCTCTGGGAATTAATTCCCATCTGCCTTTTTTGTCTTTCCCTCTTCCTTGCTCAGGGAGGCTCTCTTGACTCAATGCTTGCTTCCTTTTTTCCCCCCCCCTCTTCCTGAGTATATTGTTAGAATACGGCAAACTCGGCAATAACAGTGTCAAATACAAAATCTCTTGCCTGGAAAGGTTTGTCTGAGAGCAGTTGTCCCTGCAGGAATTCAGCTGAAGAAGGTGCAGGAGCAGCGTGAGCAGGAGGCGAAGCGCGAGCCCGTTGGCAATGACGTGGCCACCATCCTGTCGAGGCGCATTGCCGTGGAGTACAGCGATTCCGACGACGACTCCGAGTTTGATGAGAACGACTGGTCAGATTGAACGTGGTCCAAGCCTCCTGGCAACTACATTAAATACTTGGCTTCAGTGATTGCTTTCGTAGCAAGATGTAAAGCAGGACATTGACATGTATTAAGGCTAGTGAGGGAAGTGCTAAAATTGAATTGGTATTATTCAGAATGCTGTAGCTTAGCAACTCTGGTAATAATGATGTGATTATGCTTATGCAGATCAGAAACTTGTCTTACTTTCAGTATTTACTGCATAATACTTAAGTGCCACTAAATGTAGCAACTCTCGTGCTGCGTGCAAAATATGCTGCAGTTGTTGCACTGTTACAGAACCAGCATTTTATTTTACTTTCCTGTTCTTGAAGGGATAAAATATATTTTTTTGACTTTACATCTTATTCTTTTAATTGCGTAAGCAACTTAGATACTTGTGAATTGGTCTGGTTGTTAGTCTTTGAGGGCAGTTAACTGTAGGGCTGAGTGAAGTGTTGAGTTCCATAAATGTGACTTTTAGCTTTTTTATTAGGTACTAATTATGCCCACCTTAGTCTATTTTTAACCACTTCTGGGCTTAAGTTTTTATGCATACAGAATTGATTTTATACTATCTTCCTTTTTATCTTAAAAATGTAGCAGATGATGAAATGTATACTTCGAAGAATGAACCCACATGATCCAAAAAGAACATTTGTTGAGCAGGCAGGACATGTCTGTAACAGTACCAGCTCTAAGTGGCTGGCTGCTTGTTGGGAAGAGTGTTGGGGGGTCTCTGCTGGGTAGCAGATGCATGTCCGTGTTAAAAATGAAAATGAAAATACCTGTAGAGCTTTTCAGTTGTATGATAAGATCAACTGGATGCAGGATAGACCTGATTGAAACCCTGTGGCTACTGCAGTGCAGAAATGCTACTGCTATTACTGAAGATTGGAACAGTCCAGATCTAGCAATCAGATACATTTCACAAGTATTGAACTTGGTCTTTATGCCTGTAGGTATAAATGTGTGTAAATAAGTTCTGTTGTTGTTGATTTGTACATGTGTAGTCATGTAGCACATTGACTCAGAACTCTTACTTCGAATGTATTTCTTTCTCAGTACATCCCATGGATAAAACACAGGCAGTTAAAGCAGTTTTGGTGGCTGTTGAGGTACTATGCCATATATATACACACACACTTTTTTGGTCCTTTCCTAGTTTCTGCCATAAAGTCTGCTTTGACTGTCTCTGTTTTCCTTTTTTTAAATTTTTTTTTAATCAGCAGTACAGTATTAGAATGTTCTGTTTTGTTTTTCTCTTCTGGACCAAGAGTCAGGCTGCTGCTTTGCCTAATGAGGCTTTTGAATTTTTATTCATAGCAGGGGAAGAGTTCTTTCCTTACCAGATTACAGTTTTAATCTTTGTAACAGAAGTCTGTGTAATTCCAGGTCTAACATTTGGTAAAGCTCCTTTGTTCTGTGAGGCACCCCCGTCTGTTCTTAAAAGAAGTATGTAAAATAAAAAGAGAAATGGAAGGTGATTATCTAACCTGTGTTTACACCATTAAGAGTTTTAGTCCTGAGAATGTAACAGTCTAACACGATGTTTGCATGCAAACTGTTGGCTACTGCATTGCTGTTTAATCTGCATATGATTTTTCAATCCGTGGTGGCTGCCTGTATGGTAGAGGGGTACCGTGCTGCCTCAGTGCTGGTGTTAAAATTTGTCACACAAAGTACAACCAAGCTCTGCATAGCGGTGAGCAACCACAGCTCTTGGTAACCAGGGGCAGCTGAAGGTACTCCCTGATCTCCATCCCAGATGGAGCTGGTTTTGTCTTTGCCTTAAAACACAGAGCTGACGTCTGCTTTATTTTGTGTCCTGGAGTCTGAGGCCTGTGTGTCCACCAGGGAGGACAGAATTGAATTGAGGCTGTAGCCTGATGGTGGCTTCCATCACCGTGTGGGAGATGGCTTGTCCTTACCATCATGGTGTGCTTGCACAGTGGCCTGAAGAATGATTCTTGGGAGAGGTAGCTGAAGGTGCAGCTGGGACCTCAGTGTTACATCACTGTATAGGGGGTGAGAGCACTCTCCATGGTCTTTTGATACATGCTGGAATGAAATGTCTCAGCAGAAAATTCTTTCCAATCTACTGAAATTTGATACGACAGAAGATATATTTTATGAGCACAGAAGTTGGATGTGTCTGAAATTTTGTAATTTGTGCTTATTTTAAATAATAAGCATTAAACAAGCAGTTGGTTGTGACCAGTGAAGATAGTGTAGATTTTTCAGTCATAGTAGCCAACCTGTTTTTCTGAACCTGCAATGTTGTCATTTTCCTTTTGGTATTTTATGGACAAAATGTGAATTAAATTTAGTGATGTAAACACTATTCTAGCCTGTTTTTATCAGTTTTATCATACTTCGAGTTGTGCATAAGTAACAAATATGAATAAAATCTCACTTTTGAGCCTGTGTTTCTTTCCTTAGATTAGTAAGATTTTGCTGTTAATCTTTATCTTAACTTACCAATAACAGAAATGAAAATTTAAGGCTTCCAAATGCTCTCTTTGATCCCGAGGAATCATAATGTTCCTGGGATGAAGGATGGAGTCTACAAAACCAGATTCCCTTGAGGTACTGCTGCTCTTCCTGACATCCATTCTTGGTTCTTTTGCAGCCTTGATTCAAGCTCCAAGTTCCTGGCTGGTCTAAGCAGGTATGAATTTCCCTACAGGTAGCTTTAGGGATTTTTTTTTCCAGTGAAATGCATTAAATGCCAGCTTTGCTTCTAGAAAGAACAAGGCAGAAAATACAAGTTACATTAGCAAGTCTTCTGGCCCACTTTTTAAATAAGAAGTCGTCTTTGTAGGTTGGTGACACCAGGCACAATACTCTAAAACACAAACCCATGTAGGCCTACTAGAAAAATACTTTAAATTTAATCTTTTAATTGTAATCAGATTAAAGCCAGGAGAGGCTTTTCATCCTACTGGGAAGAACTTGCATAAACCAATTGTGTAATATAGTAGCCTAATCGTAAATTAAACAGATTTGTTTATGCATCTTAGGCTCAGTTGTTTCTTGGGGAAACAAATTAATCTTTATTCTGTTCAACTGAAAACTCCAGCCCCTCTGGCACTTAGTTCTTATTTCTCTCAAATTTTCCAGTTTTTGATCTGAACTTAATTCAAATAATTTAGAGCACAATTCTTAGACACCAATTCTATGTAGAAACTGAATATACAAGCTTGAAATGTTTTGGTTCAAAGGTTCTCTTCGTAAAGCATTTATAACTGCTTGTTGGAGCTCGGTTGGAGTTAGGACTGATGGTCACTTGGCATGCTGCTTCTACAGCTTTTGTGGTTGTCCTTTGAATTTTAAAGAATTTTCATAGAACTAAACTGAATGAGGTTTTTGGGTATTTGAGATTTCTCTTTACCAAGATGAATGGAGATGAAAACCACCTTTATTGTAAGAGGGGGTGCATGGTGTTGAGAACAAGCTCCAAATTGAGCTCATTTGCAGTATACAGACGGAGTTGGGAGGAAGGGCAGTGTCTCCTTGGGAAATTGGTTCTTGATGTATTTTTCAGCTATGTTCTCTCTCTTCTGCTGGCAGTGTTTTAATAATGAAGAGGTGTTCTCTTCTCCTTGAAACAACATACCTAAGGGTACAGCAAAGATGTAATTTCTAAAAATGTTTAAAATATCACTGTAAACTGAACTGAGTGTAAACCTGATAATAATGAAGACTTCATTAGAATCTTATGGCTGGAAGCTGAAGTTGCACAAATTAAATTTTGAGCTGAGGTATTAATTACTAGCCAAGAAGTAAAATAAATATTAGAACAGCTTATCCAGAGATGGTTTTTTACAGTGATTTTTTTTAAGGTGACATTACACATTTTTTCCTTCTGTAAAACCGAAGAGAAATTCAGCCTGATGTAGTCAGCTTTGGGGAAAGGTGCTTGTCCTATGGGGGTGTGGATTTTTACTTCTGAGTCTGAAGCATTCCGGGTGAGTCCATACATACATGAACTCAAGTCCAAGGATTTTTAGTGTATTGAGGTAGATCTGCACTCAGGTACTTAAACACTAGGAGTGATACACAGGGACTGAAAATAAATTATAATCCCTGCTAGCATCCCTCAGGCGCTGGTGTCTGCCACAAAACAGTCATGAGACATTCGAGTTTATCACTGGACACCATTCCCAGTTTCCTTGGACTCAAAAGGGAGAGTGGCTACTCCAGAAGGACTGTGGGTTGCCAATTGACCATCTTTTGTTGAAGAGAAAGAACAAGAACACTGAGAAAAAGAAGTGTTTTAGGTACAAAACAGGGAGGAGGAATTTCATATCTTGCTTTCTCTACTAACAGGAAAAGAATGTTTTTTCATGTGCTGTCAAGTCTCTGTAGGTTTCTGTGGAGAAATGTGTTCTCATCTTTGGGTGACATAGATGTGCACTCCTGCAAGTGGAAAGCACTCTCAAGTTTGTGCTGGGCTGGGCTTTTCAGCTACGTAAGAAGACAAGTTGCCCCTAAGGTTCTTAGCCAAATATAGTAGTCTCTTGGAGATTAATTCTTACTGCTGCAGATAAATAGAGAACTTCTTATCTGATTAGCCAGAGCAGGGTAGAGTTCTGTGCTTTTCTCTTGTTAGTGCAGAGTGATTTGCAGATCAGAGCTGAGGGCAACAAGCTTGCCTTAAGCGTGTTGCCTTTCTGAGTCACTCGGCATTTCAATCGCGCTGTGCTGTCGCACCACGTGAAAACTGCTCTGTTCAGCAGTCACTCATTGCCAGGGAAGTGTAGGGTAGATGAGGGAAAAGAGGCCCAGGAATCTGCCCGAGTTACCCTAATGCCAGTTAATACTGGGCAGCCTGTCCCCTCTGGCTGGGTCAGCAACTCTGAGCAGAAGTCCTGCCAACTACACTGAAGGGGGTGGCAGAACTCCTCTCTTTCCTCTGTTCCTGGAAATCGGGTGCTTTCTTGGTATCTGCCAGTGCTGATGAATTTTTTAGTCCATTTCCTGAGTCATCCTGCTGTTAATGTTTGATTTCTCTAGTGTGTTTCACTTTCTAGTCCCTTACCAGTCACACTCTCTACATTCTGAATGGCCCATGCCCCCTGCTTGCCACCCTTCACAAACTGGATGCTGTCACCAGCCATGGTGGCAGTGCCCTTGCTCTCCTGAGCCGCACAGCCCAGCACGGGCTGTCACCTGCAGCCTGTCCCTCTGGCTTCTCCTCTCGTGAGTCTCATCCTCCTGGTTTCCAGTAGATGGTTTGCATGTTACCAGCCAAGGATATTCCCCTCCCCTGTTTCAGCAGGACCTGTGGTTTGGTTGGTTGGCCACGGTGTCTCTCCCTTGAATAGATCCTTGTTCTGTGACAGTGCTGGTAACAGTGGGTGTTAGAAGGGGTGCTGCTTCAGGGCACAGGGCTTTCCTTCTCCACGGAGGAGGATGGTGGCAGTGGGACTGTTTATCATAGCCTTAGCTTAGTGATGAAGTGTGACTCTTCCTGAATTTGCTGCTTATTCCAACCTTGTGAGGCCTCACCTTAGCCTCACTTGGGACACTCAGGTTTGTTTGTATTCATTTTCTCTGGTCGGTTTTTGGGGTGTTTCCAGCTATACCTGCAGTGGTTTGTTTTTCTGTTCTGTTTGTATTTCCTTCCAAATTTAGTATGCTTCCTAAAACTCTTCTTAGGGTGCCTTCACACAGCTGGCTAAACTGCTTATGGTTGCTCTTACGCTGTAATCATTCTTTCTGTCTTTGAGGAAGAACGGTTTTTGTTTGTTTCATATTCTCAGAATGACAACCAAAGTAACACCTTCAAGGATCGCTGTTAAAGTTTCCCCATAAATTTATTTCTGCATGGTTTGTATTTATGGCACATTTTGCTGTAACAAAGGTTTAGAAGTTTTGCTTACAGCAGATGGTGAAGTTTTTGCATTGCTGTGAAGAACTTCTGTATAGGTTCATCAGAATATTTAATCTGACTGTTGAGACTGTTAAGGTGTATAATATGTGCAGTGCCATGCTGCGATGTGATCTTGATTAGTTATAAATGTCTGCAGTTTCTCGGGGCGTTTGGGGTTTACGTTAAAATACCTGGATGCTGCTGGCTCACTGCTCCTCCCAGTACCAGTCACTGATTTGCCATGAGGGATGCAAAGCACCGCTGTGGCATTTCACAAATGCTTTAAGAAAGATAAGCAAGATTTCTGCCTTGTACCCAACTGACTGCCATCAGACAAGTGCTTACCTGAAAGAGTATCCCATTTTTGATCATCCCTTGTACTCTTTTCAAAACTCCCAGTGACTATTATGACAACTCATGCTTTTAAATTTTTTTAAGAGCCATCTTTATTCTATAAGTTGACATGGTCTGCCTAGAAACCTGAATTTAGGTCTACCACATGCTTTTAAGTAAAGGATGCTCCATCCCTCTCCAGTGGTGCCCCTCTTGTCCTTATATTCTTTGCTATGTTTCTAGAATTTATGTGAATAATTTATATGGCTTGATAGATTTACTTTGTACTTTGCTGAAAGAGATAATAAATCCTTACTTTAGGGATTTTCAAACCTAGTTAAAATACACCAAATGGTGAGGCAGCTGCCAACAGCTAGAATTATTTGAGATAGGAGATGTGGGAGTTGTCTATAACGTTGCTGCTGATTTACTGGGCTAGAAGAGTAGAATTATTTAAGCATGGATGCCTTTCTTACACATGGAGAATAACAGCACAGATCTGTGGCATTCTTCTGTCTCTTAAATGGGAGGTAGAAAATAAAGATTTTTGGGACAGAGATAGAGAAAAAGAGAAAGATCAGGGGTTTTTTTTCTGTTCTAAACAGTAGGAGAAAATGTTTTGGTGAAATTGATGATACTTCTCTTTGTATTTGTTTTATCTCCATACAGAAGCCTCCAAATGGTGAGGCTACATTTTAACCTTTTCCCAGAAGATCACCTTCCCTATTTTATTCTCTTCACCTTATCAGCTGCAGTATGCAATGACCTTTCTCTTCGATTCAGCCATCTGCCTGCTTCGGCTTTTATTTCCTTCACTGATCAGATGAGACGTGAGGGTACAAATGGCACTGGCAGCGCTGCTGGCCTCGATACCTGATTAGGATAAATAGACTTAAGCTGACATTTTAAATAGTAAATAGGTCTCTTTTAAAATTCATGAATACAAGAATTGCTAAAGGAGCCTAGTGAACTGGTAATGTGTTCTGCTCAGAAAGCAAAACACAATACTCAGGGTGGTAGGATATATAAAAAGAATGTGTGGGTAAAGCACACCTCTGAAGTGCCGCTCTGTTTTAAGGCTTCCAGATGTGAGCTTTGCACAATTGCTGCAGTTACCAGCCTGCTGCAGGTATTGCTTCTCTCTGGGTTTGGGCAGCAACCATTTATTCTCACCCAACTGCTTGAATGCTAACAGGGGTACCAGTGCTGTAGAAAGGATGCAGAAAAAATTCTTGCCTCAGGAAGCATATATGGAATGAAATGGAGAGGTGGTGGGATGAAAAGAGCAAAATTTCCCTCTGAGAGCAGTGGTCTTGGCGGGACAGAACTGAAGATGCAGGAGGCACCATTAGTTTCTTAGCACAGCAGTTAAAGAAAATAAAGTAGAACTTGAAAGTTCCAGGTCCTGAGAGCCACAGCATGGGGACTGTCTCACCTCATCAGTCTTAGTGGCTGAAACGGCAGCCTAGACAGCCCTGAAGTCAGCTGGCCGGTGGGATCGTGTCCAGGTGACTCAGAAGTGGGGCTCGAAGGGAGCCAGTCTGTACACCAGGGCACGGCAGTGTCTGTAGCCAGTCTGTACACTGGGCTTCAGTTGTGCTTCACGCAAGTTAAATGCCTGGAGCTGTAGCGAGAGCAGGTCTCGTGCCTGCCTGCACCTGGCAGGAATTGAATTCATGTGCTGCTCCATGGTGGGAATTACAGCATGGCGAGATGGAGTGAGCAGATTTGCTTCCAAAGTGCTTCTGATCCAAACTAAGGTGCTGGTGTGGACTCCAGTGCCTGAGCAGTGCCTGTGCTCTGTGCGTGGCTCCCAAACAGCCCCGTTCTCATGGCTGCTCGCCCTTCCTTGCCACACTCACTCGCTGCTGGTCGCTGCAGTTGCCATCCTTCAGCATCATCTGTTGCTCAGCCTGGGAGAGGCAAACAGCCGTATCTTTGTGCTGAATGTCTGGCAAGGTGTTGGCAGAAGCTGAGGAAGCCTTGCTAATGAGCGGGTGTTGCTGAAAGCAGCGTGGTGCAGCACCTCTCCCACGCAGCCTGAGCAGCAGCCGAAACAGCCGCCTTCTCTGGAGCTCATCCTGGCGCACGAGCCAAGTTTAGGATTAGCTAGATAGTAAAAATCTATTGGCTGGTAATTACACTTTAGTATTTGATTTACATACAAAGCCAGATAATGCAGAAAGCGTGAAAATGTTTCAGAATGCTCATTCATCAGTTACAAATTCCCTGCCCAACGAGCTGCTTTTTCACCCAAGAGAGGAGCCTGGCACTTGGCTCCTGCAATGCTGCAGTGGTGGCAGGAGAGCTGCAGGACGGCACTTGCAGCTTTCGGGTCGAGCCTACTCAATAGCTGGGAAAACACTACGTTTGAGCTTCCTGCAATTCTTTATGTCGCTTTGACTGGGAAGGGACATGCCAGGAGCAGGCTTCCATTGTGGACTTCATTAGGCTTCTGTCCTCATCTTGTACCCAAAGTCTTAAAATCCTGTGAGTGGAAAATGAGGTGCTGCTGTAAGATTTCTGTCTCCTGCAGGCCCGCCAGGTAAGAGGGACAGTCTTTCCGTAGCAGGAGACTGACCTCCAGTGGGCAAACGGGGCAATCATGAGAGCTTGTTCTAATTAAAATTTAGCTGTATGAGGGCAGAGAGGAGATGAAGAACTTCGAGTTACAGAGGGATGTTCCTCTCTCAGGAATCAAGTGGTGGCGTGGTAAAAGTGGATGTACAGCAAAATCTCAGTGCATGTGCGACTGTGCTGACTGCTGGAGGCTCAGAGTCTCAGGGTCCTTGACAAACTTGGAACAAAGTGCTCTGAAAGGTAAAACTGCCATGAAACTAAAAGGACTGGAGCGACAAGGTCTGACAGCTGAGCAACTTACTGCGCCTTGGCTGAGCTCCTGCCTGTAAATGTCCTCACAAGACCCCTGGGCCTGCCCTGGTTGTGAGGTGATGTGGCTTTGCACAAATGGAGAGGAGGCCTCCGAGGAAGCTGGGAGAGGGATATGAATTGCAGCAGCTTAATGTTGGATGTTTTAAACTTTTCATTCCCAGAATCACAGGGGGCTTGAGGTGAGAAGGAATCTCTGAAGGTCGTCTGACCCAGCCCCCCTGCTCAAGCAGGATGACCTAGAGCTCTTTGCCCAGGACCATGTCCAGATGGCTTTTGAATATCTCCAAGGAGTGAGACTCCACAGCACCTCTAGGTAACCTGTGCCAGCGCCCAGTCGGGGTCACAGCAAAAGAGCATTTCCTGATGTTCCAAGGGAGCCTCTCGTGTGTCATTTTGTGCCCACTGCCTTCAGTTGTGTGCTGGAGCCCTATGGATGCTGCCCATCAATGTTTAATAACTGTGTTGCTGTAAATGCAAGGCTTGAGTTAAAAATCTTGTGAGTCTCTCTTCTTACAGAGAAGATGATATATGACTAGAAGTGGATGTGCTGTTCAGCTTCTGAGCGACACAGTAATAAAACTCTCTAAAGAAAGAAGTTAGTTGCACAGCAAGTTTCATCATCAGACTTCCAACGGCTGTAGCTGTGCCTAATATGGAGCTAGAAAACCTTGGTTGTTCTTCTCCAGCCTTGCTTGGGTGATGTGCTTTGAATTTCACCACACAGCAAGATTTTCTAATGCCTATCAGCAGCCTAATGGAAAATCTGAGGGCCTTGTTGGTTTTGATAAGGCTGTTTTTCAAGGAGGTGAGAGTTTTGTGGCTGCCTTTTAGAAAAGGACTGGAGGGTCAGAGTGGGCTTTTGGCAGACTTAGGTTTTCTCACATTTTGTTGTGTGCAAGCACAGGTTTGGACGGGAAGGTGATTTGAAACCCATCTCCTAGTCAGGAAGGGAAGTACATTCAGCAGCAAGAGCTAATGCTGTTTGCTTAGACTCCAGTGCTTCTTTGTGTGGTGGAAGCCCATCCTACTAGAAAGCCTTTGCTCTGCTTTTTCATAGCATCACAGGGTAGGTCAGGCAGGAGGGAGCCTCAATACTTCTCTTGTCCAATGTCCTGCTCACAGCAGGGTCAAAGCAAGCTGCTCCAGGCTTGATGTGGCCCCCATCAAGCAACATTTGTTTTTTTCCCCCCAGTGCATGACAAGGACATTCATGGAGGGGTTAAACTTTCCCCTGCCAAATGATTGAGATGTGGGTTCCACCACTGTCTTCCACCATCGCTCTGAAGAGGAGGAGACAAATGCTTCCTGGTTACTGGGGGAAGAGCACATAGGAAACATTTTGTGCAGTATGGGGAGAGCTGTTGGCAGTGCTCACGTTCCCTGCTCCCCACGTGTGTGTCAGGGGAAAAGCTGGCTGAGGTGCTGTGTGGGAGACCTTACCATGGTTATGCTGCTGCTTTCCCTTCCCTCTTCTGGAAGTTCTCCAAACACTTGAAGGATTTGAATAGTTGGTAGGTGGAAGACATTGCTGTCTTCCCCCGTCCTCCTCAGGTGAAAAGAAAGGGGGTAATTATTCCCCTGGGACAATGATGGTGAGTGATGCTTTTTGCAGCACTGCTGTGTACACCACTCCTTCTCTCACAAGAAATACATCCCAAATTTTCCTTATGGTGTTTGATGATGTGCCTGTAGATGTGAGTGTCAGTGGGCAAAGGCCTGGGCAGATTTTGCTGCGTGTGTTATTGCCTGGATCTTGCCTGTTGGTGTGAGAATAGATCAACGCTTGAATGACAACTAATCTATATTGTGAAATATATTATACAATCTTTAATTTACATAGAGATGAAGTCTGCTTATAGGGAGTGGAAATCAATAATGGCTTTTATATCATCCACTGGGTAGAATATTAAGTCTGAAATTCTGTAATATCTAAACTGCATCAAGAGATTACAAGTCAATAGTACTAACAGCATAAAAAGGATCATTTTATCCTCTCTTAATAAACTTGATATATCTGCAGTTTCCAGATGGGGTTTTTGTTCTTTCAGAATGAGAAATGTGTTTCAGGCTTTGTCATTTTATTACTGTTTGAGGTTATGGCCAGAAGCTTGCGATGCAGCTGGTGTATAAACACAGAAAGAAAAGGTTGTCCCTGCAGTCTAATCTGAATTTGAGGAGTAGTTGGTGGGCAGTCACATTATCTGAACAGGAGCCTTGGCTTTTTCCTGATTCAAAGCCCACCCATGAGCACAGATTTGCTATGGACTGTACTCAATTTAATGCCGTACTTATACCAAGCAGGGAGTGGATTCAGATTAAATCCAGCCTTCTCTGCAAAGAACCCACAGCCAGTGTATTCCTGCAGGGAGTGGTGTGATTCCCAGTCCAGCTTCCATCTCTGCTGCGTCTTGAAAAGGTATTGCCACCACTTGATATTTTTTTTGTTCTTTCCTTTTGAGCTAACTGGAGCCATATAACAATCTGCTCCAGCCATTCTGAAGGCTCTGTTTTTCTACCATTTGCTTTGATTCTGAATAGATGGGAAAAGTGACAGTGAAAGAAAACATTTCAGTCTCTTTCCAAAGGCGTGTCACAACAGGAAATATGATTAAAATTGACTGAATGCCCGTGGTTGGTACATAAAACCTTGTGCTGTGATTCACAGGAGCAGGGCACAGTGAACAAGGTGTGCTGGAAGATTGACACTCTCTGGCTCTTTCTCTGTAGCTTCTCCAAGTCACCCCCCTCAAATGCTCTCTCTTCTTCTGCACGATGAATACAGCCATTAATCCAAGATTAACTTTATTCAGATTCTTTACATCACCTCGTCTCCTCTGGTTTTAATCAGCTTTGCACAACCAAGTTAGGTTTCTCTTAAATCTGCTGTACTTACAAAGGTGCAAGAAGAACCAGCAGGTGCAAGACGGCTGAAGTAGGGGGAGGAGGATGACAAAATTGTGGGAGTGGGAGGAAAATAGGTGGCTTTTTGGATGGGCTGTTTTAATAGCTTGAAAAATTACCTTTTTCAGAGAATGTGTAATGACTTCCAGGTAATTTACTCAAAACCGTGACTTCTTGAGCGTAAGGTTTTCTCAGAATTTCTTGGGGATTAGGAATAAAAGCCTTGAGCCAGTTCGATTAATAACCTCCTGTAATGCAGCTGCTTTTGTGTGTACAGCAAAACCATGTACAGACACACAATTTTTTTCTGTAAAACTGTGTCTTTACTGCAGCATTTAAAGCCTGTATCTACTATGCATTCCTTATTTCCCGTACTGTCATGAGAAATTAATTGATTTCTTTGGTTGTGCCTGATCTAGGCAAAAAAAAATATGGAAGAAAACTTTAGATACTGCAAATTTCGTTAAACATATTGATGTTTCCTAGGAAAGAGAGCAGATTCTGAATTATTTCTTTCAAGGTAATTAACTTGGCTTATAGATAATTCTATTGAAATGCCTAGATTTTGTGAATTGTACAGTTATCGTATTTTCTTATCTCTGTAGATCTCTAGCCAAAACAAATTCCAGGGCTGGCATTTTGATTTCTGTTTGCATTTCAGCTCTGCCAGATGACTGCTGTTTCTTTAAGTGAACCAGACTAAAAAAGCCTCATGTGAACAGGTGGCAAGAAATAGAGCAGACAGGATTCTTTTCATCATTCTGTTCCTAGATTACCTCCTCAGCAATGAATCTCTTTTAGGATTTGGTGTAGCAACATACGTATTTTTCCTGGCCCACTCGTATTTTTAATAATTACAGGTCAGTTTAAGAGTGGACCTGAAGAAAAGCTTATGCACCTCAGAAGTTGCAAATTTCACTTGTAAGTACGGAAGGCTGGAAGTTTCAGCCATGGAAGCACGGCTTAAGGATAGGCATGGACAAAAGCAAAGTCAAGAGCAATCTGAAATGGTTCAATGTAATCTGTACTATTATAGCAGAGATCTGAAAAGCTCTTAGCACTCCGCATCCACTGAGAAGGTGGCTGTTCCTGAAAGACTGGATTTATTTCAAACATTATGGAAGGGTTTGTGATTATTTTCATCTGGGCACCTGTGACAGCTGCTGTATTACTAACTTACGAGATGGGGCATGGTGTTGCAAAGATGTCTGGTCTCTGCAAGCAGATGGTTTGTTATGATGCTGCTGATGCAAATTACGCAGTGAAGCCACAAAGGTGACTCAGCACCGGGTCTGGTACGAGTTGGTAGCAGCGCTGGCACAGCCGGATGACAAAGGGACCTGGAAACTGAACTGCTGCCTGACTGCGGCGCCATTCGAAGAGGAGGTGGGAATTCCAGAACTGCATTTGCTGTTGAGATATTGCAGGCACACGCAAAGGGGGTAGGTAGATGGTACAATTGCTATGAATTTCTTACCACTCTGTGTCGGAGAGGTGCTCAGGGCTTGGTTTGTTCTCCGTGTGCCACCTACTTGTGATGCGCTCTGTGTCTGCGCTGACCTTAGACGGCCCAGGCCTACTGCATATTCAGCATTTTTCCTTTTTCATTAATTTTTAACCAGTCCTGTGGACTTTCCAGGTGTTCTTTCAGCTGTCAACTCTGGCTGTGCCACAGCTGCTGCTGCTAAGCCACTCAGTGTGACCCTCTGTGCTGCTCACTTCAGGCAGAGGAAGAACAAGACTCAAGAATGGCCTGTGAAATGCAAATTACTCTGCCAGGTAGGAGAGCAAAAGCAAAGCAAATGAGGGTGTCTTCTAATTAAATGTAATGACAAGGAGGCCAAAGAGCATCCCCTGCTAATTCCTGAACTACTTTGGTAGGAGGCAGAGAGGAAGCAGAAAGGGAGAAGAGGATACCTGCCAGAATGGGGCAGGATAAAAAAAAACAGGACAAAAAGGGAGGTGGCACGGCAGCTTGTCCTGCACGTCCCCCTGGGCTTTGGTCAGGGCACCTCTGCCCCACTGCTCACACCAGGGCTGCCTTGCAGCAGCTTCGGGATCCTTCAGCTCCTGGTGCTCGGCTTCTCGAGAGAGAGTGTTACACAAGCAGCCTCTCAATTGTAGGCAAATCTTCCGGGTGAGACAGCACTGTTACTAGCTGCTCTGCTTTTAATCTTTTCCTAATGCTTGCAGGAATATGCATGTGCCTCAGATAATTTTAGTAATGTGGTTTCTGTAATTCCTTTTTATTGGTTATATGGAGCTGAGGGAAAGCCCTGCTGTCCTGGGAATTGTACTCATAAAGACAAAACTTCTTCCTTCGTTTATTTCAGTTTCTTTGTCTTTCGAGTGAGAATGTGCTCTGGTGCAGCTCAGATCAGGCTCTTGGCAGGGCTCATGCATTAGCTCATGCAAGATTTCGTGCTGCAGCAGAGGTGGGCGACAGGTACTCTGCACAGCTGGTGTGCAGCTCTGCTGGGCTGCATAAGCTCTACTCCATTTCGTTGCTCAGACCCCACCTGGGAAAACACCAATGCCAAGCAGATTCCCCCAGGAACTCTCCTCAGCTGCTCCTTCTCCTGTCAGGGAGCAGAGTGGTGACAGGCTTTATCTTATGGATGGGTGTAAATGTGTGTGTGATACTATTATTTTTGGTACATCTGGAGCTTCATGTTTTCTCTGTTGTTAGTCTCCATTGTGGAATACACTCCACGTGGAAGGGATTCTCCACACACCTTCATTTCCACAAGTGTTCAGGGAGCGATGTGAGCATGTGTCCCCCAAGCCTCACTTTCTACACTTTCTTGAGAACCTCCCTCCTACCCAAAGCAAAGAGGTTTGGTGGCCTTTGGTGGTCAGTAGAGTAAGGTTTCAATGGCAAGTAGGGATGGGGTTTTTTACCCTGTGTGGGTATGTTTTTTTCCCCTTATGTGAAAAGTTAGGAAATAATGTTTTTCTTTTAAGGTGAAACCTGGCACAGGTTATAACCTACATTTTCCTAAAGACAAGCCTCATCCCCAGGATCCTCATCCTCCCTCATCCCCAGGTTAAGCAATGACTCTCACTGGCAGCCCCACACCCTCCAAGGCTGAGTTGCTGAGGGTTTGTAGGGCACCTTCTGCTCTGTTTCGGGATGGCCTCCCATGTCACTCAGGAGTTAGTACTTGGGGTTTTCAGTGACCAAAAAGACCTGGAGACATGTTTCTCTCTCTGGCTGATGGAGATGGAAGCTGCCAGGTGACCAGGTTTTGGCTGGGCAGGATGGTGGTGGGCCCATTGTAATTGGTCCAGGTGGCTGATATGGAGATTTCCGTCAGATATTTTTGAGTGTGAAGGTTTCTAAACATGCATGCAATGTAAGTCAGGAACAAGTTCCTGTTGCAGATTCAAGACTTTCAATAAATCTTTTCAACAGGACAAAAGCCTAAAAGCAGTTTGAACAGGATTCATAGCAAGGAGTTTTTACAAGTGGTTGGGACAGTGAAAAACAAGCTGTTACTTCATTACTCAGGTGGTTTGGTCCATTGTAAAGACAGAGCAGGGAACAGGAATTTCTACAAACTGTGGATGTGTAGGATTTTATTCTGTTATTGCAGAAAAATTGTATTATATCTAGAGAGATAATGCCAGACATAATAATATGGAAAACAGTATTAAGGAATTAGTTTAGCAATGCACCAGCTGCCATAGAAAATGTTCATGTCATAACCATTAGTACTTGATTAGTAATGTTGGCAGAGACAGGATTTTTTTCCTCCCTTTTTTTCTCCCCCCTGTGACTTCAGCATTGGTAGTCCTGGCGACTGGAAGGCTCACTCCATCCAGAATTGTGCAAGCTCTTCCTTGTACCTCAGTCCTAGGGAGGACAGGACTTTTGTGCTCTTGGTTCTTTTCTAGTCTGTGAATAAAAGTCAAATATCAAGGGAAAAATGGATCAGTCACCACTAATTAGACCAATACCCTCAAATTATTTCAAATAGAGAAATAAATAATGGCGAACTCATAATTGTGATTGTTAGTTCTATTTTCTTATTTGTATTAAACACAGGTTATCTGTGATTGCAAGGTGAGGACCAGGGACCCTGCAGACACAAGGTTCTGCTTTAGCTCTTCTAGTTGATATGGCCCTGCAGACTTGAAATCTACCTACAACTTGGGCTGGAGTTGAGTGACTGTGAGTTGTTCGGTTTCACAAAGAACAAGCTTTTAATGGTATTGGGAAATTTTTCCCCCTCAGAATCCAAATGCTAATGCTGCCTTCGTGCTGCAACTCTGATCTTTCTGCTGTTCTGGTATATCGGTTGAGTAGACTGACACACGAGTGTTAACTTCTTTTTTGAAATACTGTTTCTGCCTCTGATATGACATAAACCCACTGTGGGCCAATGAAGACCTTGGTGTAATTTTAATTAATTTTACTTCCAATGCTCATGCCCCAAGGCAGAGCTTTTTGTAATGTTTGAAATTTTAAAATGCGTTACCTTCTGTGAGCACCCAGTATTACGAATAATGGGGGAAATACTTAAAATTATGAAGGGCATAGTGTAAAAAGTGAAAAAAATGGCTGGGGGCCCATTTTTTCTCTGACCTTTCCCTTTGGTAGGGACCAGAGTTGTTACCATTCAAGGCAGCAGATACCAAGAAGCAGAGGAGGAAAATCCAATATGTAACCTGTGGAGGTTGTCAATGCCTCTGCTGTGACCATGGCCATTGACTCCTACTGTTTAATACCAGAAATGTCCACTAGATCTTTGAGCCAGACCACCAATATTTTATGGGCTCTTTTATCTTGTCAGTCATTTATTCTTCTACTAAATCCAGTAGTTTGTGCTTGGCTCAAGCCATGCCAGCAGTTTATCTACATGTCAGGAGATGGGGATCCCCCATTTCCTAGGGAGTGTCTTCCAAGGCTTGATCTCTATCTACCTCCTCGTTATGAACTAAAAATAAGACAAGGAATAATAGGTACAAATTGAATGAGAGGAAATTTAGGTTAGATATTAGGGAGAAATTTTTCACTGTGAGGGTGGCGAGGCACTGGAACAGGCTGCCCAGAGAAGCTGTGAATGTCCCAAGCCCGGCAGTGTTCAAGGCAAGGTTGGACAAGGCCTTGAGCAACCTGGTCTGGTGGGAAGTGTCCAGGGGGGGTTGGGACTGGATCACCTTTAAGGTCAATTCCAACCCCTTAACATTCTGTGATTCTATGATAATGCTCTGTCAAGGTCTAAGCCTTCCGGATCATGGTATGGACACTCACAGGTGTGTCTCATTCTCCATGAGAACCACAGGATAGTTCAGGTTGGCAGGGACATCAGGAGGTCTCTGGTCCAACCTCTGTCTCAAAGCGGGGTTGCTCAGGGTTTTATCCAGCGGAGTCTTGAAAACCTCCAAGAGAGAATGCACAACCTCTCTGGCCAAGCTGTGCCACTGCTCGGCTGTCCTGATGGGGAAATAGTTTCTCCTTATATCCAGTCTCCTCCTCACTGTTCCACTTGGGCCTGTAGGCTCTCAGGGTGCACCATGTGAAGATCCTGGATCTGTTGTCTTGATAACACCCCCACAAGCTTTGTTGGGTCCTTGTGAAGCCAGATCTTCTCCAGGCTGAACGAGCCAAGCTCCACCAGTGCCTCCTCACAGGGTGTTGTGCAACCTCTGACTTACCTGTAGGGGTGTGTGTTTATAAAACAAACCCCTTAACACCCAAATGCAGCACAAGATGATGTCAATTCGATGAGCAGTCTGATCTCTGTTATCTTGATGACAATTTAGGTATTATAAAGCCTTTGTAGTTAAATGGGAGATGTCTGTACGTTTTACATAAATGTCAGAGCTTCCCGTCAGTTCCTCTCTAGTCATTTCATCTGCTAGATTTGATTTTATATCAAAACTCAGGCATCAAGGTTAAAATCCTTTCCTCCAGGCTGGTCCAAGCTGAGTCCCTCTCAGCTGCCCTGCTGGCTTCCAAGCTTTTTTTTGTCTCACGGTGATCTGAAATACCATCTCCATACCTCACCAGCTACCCAGACCTCTCTTTCTCCTGATGGGGAAACAGAGGGAAAGCAGAGCTATCAGAAAGTTCCCGCATTGCTTCCTGAATTCTTTTACAGTGTTCACTGTAGATAAGATGAGCTCTCACATAACACAGGCACCAGCTCATTACCCCACTTATTTCTGGAACACCGTATCCCAGCCATGATGCTGTGCACTCAAAAGCAACAGCCTGCTCTTCCGATTACACATTTGCTCTGGTTTTACCATCAGTAACAAACCTGTAATCTCTCCTGGGCAGGATTTTGTTTCGAGTTCTGGTTCTCACAGTCAGCTGCTACAACACAGGGGCAATTACAGTGCTTGACAACTGCTGCCAGGTGGTTTTTAGATGGAGTTTTAAGGATTGCTTTTGACTCGGAAAGCTGCAAATGGCCTGTGACCTTTCTGCAGGAAATTGTACCTCTGCTGCAGTTGAACCAATGGATGCTGGTTGCAAAATACCTCTTGGGCTCCAGCTTCACCAGGAAAGAAAAGCATCTGGTAAAACCCTCTTGGAAGGTTTTAGTAACTTTTAATGGGTCAAATAAACCTTAGGCCTCATAGGTTTTAACCTGATGCAGTGCCCAGACACTCTCAGTTGCTGTCTCTCCCCTTGGATTTTCCCTGGCTCAGACTGGAGGCATTTCTGCAGCGTGCAGGGGGAGGTGGTGCACAGTGCCCAAAGCTTCACAGAATCTGTGAAGTATCCCTATCTCTCCCCTACCCCATTACTGGAAGCCTTTCAAATTGCCATCTCTTTTTCACACTGCTATTTGCTTCTGCATCAGCAGAAGGCTGATGCCAGCCCGTTTTACACCCTAAGCCTGACAACAAGGCAGTTTTATGTTATGCTTTACAGCTTCTATGTGGTGGTGCACTCTTCCAGATGATATAAGCTACTGAGAGGGGGACATAGAGGTTCTGTGATGTAGCCTAGTTCAGGAGTGGAAATTGTTCAGAACTTTTAAGAAAATGTTAAATTCACTGCAATAATTTCTTTTAGACATTAATCTCACAAATGCACGGTGACAGAGAGCACCAGTCTTATCTGCCACATTCTCACAGCAAACACTTAGGGAAGCAAGAAGGAAGAGCAGCAGATATTTGTGTTTGCCACATGCTTGATATCACCTCTTTGTGCTCACGTTGCCATCTGCTGTGAAGCACTTTACGTGTGTTTGTCAAGGCTTCTGTATCTTTCAAAACAATATTGCTACTTTATCATGAATGATCTGAATTATTCTGTACGTGGCCCCACCTTTCCACGTGCACTGACATCTTTACAGGTACTTAGCTGCTGCTCAGGATTTTTGCTGCTGATTCGCACCGTGGGGGCTGGAGCCCCGCTGACTTTTGTCTCGGAACAGCTTTCCAACAGGAAGCGCTCTCCACAGCGATACAATATCACGCAAGCTATTCACAGGGGAAACTTCACCTACGGCTGCAACGCAGCTGCGTCTGATGTTAAATATGGAATCCACTGATATTTTGACACAAGGGGAAGACCTGTGCTCGGGGAAGTCCTTTTATCATATGATTAAGCTGTCATTTAAATGGTGTAAAAAATAACTTCTAAGCAGAGGAAAAAGGAACAGTCTTTTTGCAAATGACTGCTGAAGGTGAGGTGATTGAAAGGGACATAGAGCAGCATTTTGTTCTGTTTTTAACTTGTCTTTAATGAAACACTGTATCATTTTGTGAAGCAGCGGAAATTACTGAGATTCTGCTGTTTAGATCTCTGGAGACAGACGTGTGTGATCAACGACTGCTCACTAAAAAAGCCCGTAATTGAATCGAGCAGAAGCAGAAAAACACTGAAGAGAATAAGGGAAACTACCGGGCTCTGAGGAATGCTTTATTTCATCTCTGAAGAAGAATGCAGCATTCCTCGGTAAGGCAAACTAAGGGTAAATGCGGAGAAAAGACATTGAATTGATAGGAGCTGGAAGCCAACAAGCTGTTGTGGGTCTGCTGTGTACACACTGCCACAGCACAGCCTCGCTGCGTGCCCACAGGGCAGGGCTGGTGTCCAGCAGCACCCAGCTAAATCCTAGAGGGAAGATGCACCATGGATGGCTGAGCAGCAAACATATCCTGGACAGGTAAACGTCTGCTCCTACACCTGCTCGCAACCTGGGGTCACAGGGCAAGGAAAATCAGCCTCCCTGACTGCTGCCTGTTGCTGTCTGTCCCTCAGACCCACTCTCCCCAGGCCCCATGGATGTGGTGACCGCAGCAGCAGCAAACAGCACGCCAAGGAACAGTCCCTGGGCCGCCCCTTCTGCCAGCAGAAACAGCCAATTTTAGCAAAGGCAGGTCGCTGCTGCCATCCCAGCAGGGCTGCTGCTGCTCCTGGGGAAGAGGGCGGCTTCTGAGCGCGACTCCACAGCTGACACGCAGCTGCTGAACTGGAGCCAGCCTGAACGGCCCTGTGGTGGCAGACACAGGGGTTTGCAGATCTAACACCAGATGCATCTATTGGCAAGGCTGACTGTGCTTTTGTAAAGGCTGTGCACAAGCTGTGGCTGGACGGAAAGCAAACAAACACTTTCCAGAAAAAGCGTGGTGAATGAAATGGACTGAACATTAAGAAACCACACCATTCTTCTGTGACATCCTCCTAGGAGAGGGTAGAAACCCAAACCAAAACCAACCTCAGCACGGAGAGCTCCAGGGACACTAATACAGGCTGTTCAATTAAACAACAAAAACCAGATCTGTTTTATTATTATCGTACTATCCCACAAAAAGCCGTGAAGGGTTTGGGAATCCAGCATTGATAACAAATCCTGGAGCCCATCTGAGCAAGAAACAAGGCTGCAGAAGGATCCAAAGCATCAAGGGAGAGATGAGCTGCTGCAGTGTGGGCCTGGCTCAGTGTAACATATGCTACCTTGCCAGGCAGGGAACTCAACCGTATCTGCAGAGTCACAGAGCCGAGGGAGTGTCTGCAGGCTGTGCAGGGACCAGCCCGCTCACTCCAACAGCCCCCTGCCTCTAGGCCAGGGCCAGGGGAGTGGGAGCTTGCCCTTGCTTCCCTCTGAAGGCAGTGGGGCTATCTGACCTGCTTGGATGTCAGAGAGTGGTTTTTTTATTGGGCTAAACTGGCAAATAGCAAATGCTTCCTTCTCCAGCCTGATGCCCTTGCAGATGCATGGTTTGCCACGTTAACAGTAATTTCCATGTACGTCCTTGCACTGCATCACCAGTGGCACCACTGAGGAATTCCAGCTCTTGGAAAAAGCAAAAGGGGAGCTGGAGGCTGCAGCAATGGATGCCATGTGAGAGATAAGGTGGGGAACGAGAACCAACCCTCTCTTTGGCACCCCTCGTGGAAAGGTGAAAGAGTAGGGACAGCCAGGGGAGTGAAGGAAATCCTGGGGTTAGTTTGAGATTTTGGAATATTCTGCCCCCACTCAGACCAGTCTAATGCCTGAAACTGGAGTTGTGAGGGCCGTCTCCCACTTTAGCTTGCCATATCCTCCGTATTCCCCTTGTAAGCTGAATGATTTGGAATGTGTTGATCCTTGTTCTGGAAATTGTGTGTTTTTGAGCTTGACAGCTCAAAATGATGATCATGGCAAACTCAATGTATCTTAGAAAATGTGTTTATACAGGCTTTCTGTCAAGCACCATTTAAATGCCATACATCACGATAAAAATGAAGGTGAAAGCAACTCTGCTAGGCCACTGGTGGGAAGAGAGTGTCCTGGTTACATTAAAATATCTTTTGTTGTCAGATAAAGAATGCCTGCATTGAAAAGCCACCAGCTTTACAATTAGTGCAAAATACGGGGATGAAAGGCTTTTGCAGGTATGAAAGAAAATCCCAACAAAATTCGCAAGCAGAATATGCTCAAGTAAGAGCTGATCTGCATGTAGTAACTGAGTGTTGGTTGTAACGTGCTGTACAGCAGTGGGACTGCTCAGCTCACATCCATGTTAGAGGAATGCAAAGTAGTAACAGCCCCATGGAGCATTTCTGTTATGACATTTCAATTAAAAAAAACTAAAAAGAAAAATCAGATTTGAGCTGCTAATTTTAAAAGCAATTTTATAGAAAAAAATACTTGGATGTGTATGATTATAGGTAATTTCAAAACAACTTTAAAATGGAGGATTTTAAAAATACCTGCAAGTGGGGCTGTCTTTCTCATACATGCCAGATTGATGATCTCTCCTATAACGTTTTCAGCAATGAATGTAAAATCTGTATTAACTGCACAGGCCTCACACTTTGCATAGACATCAAAGATTCATGGCATAGGACAGTGGTGAGGTAGTAGACAGTCTTTGACATCCTGCTATAACTGATTCATAAGAATTTAGTAAGAAGGTAAGATATGCTGCACCGTGTCCCAAAGTCCATCCAACTCAGCAGCTCATCTCTGATGTGCCAGACACTTAAACGAACCTAAGAACAGGCATGCACACCTGGAATGATGCAGTTGAGCATCCTTGAACTGAAGAACACTGAAACTACACTTTTTAATTTTCACTTGTGGGCCTCATACAAAAAAACTTTGTTTTGCTTACTGTAGCATGGAAATTGTTTCATGTCCTGACAGCTTTCAACTGTTTTATCCTTGTAAGTACAGTGGCCATTTATTATTGGCCACATAAGCGTTCTGTTGCATACCCATTTTTAATAATTCTGTTACTCTTCTGTTCCAGACTCAGCTGGCATACGTGGTATCCAACCATAAAGCACTACACCATTGGCAGGAGGCACAAAGTAGTTATTACTGGTTGGTCTGACAATCGCCAATGCCTAAGGTTTCCAGTTAACTGTTTTCTGAGCTTCTGATACTGCTGGATTGCTTTATAAGGAGAATGTTACCTGCTCTAAACTAAAATGCAGCCGGGATATCTTCTAGTTCTGTAACGTCATTGATACTTCCACCATTTTAACAGGAATTCCTTTACAATTCTGGCTGGATACCATTAAGTTTTGGCAGGTTTCTACTATTCTATTTATTGTTTTGGTCAGCTGTTTTACCCTCTTAATGCTAATTCCATGTGTTAGGCTGATGCCGACACTGGGATATGTGGAAGGGGCACCAATACGAAAACACCAAGATGCTTGAACCATCCAACCCTGCTGCTGCTGGCTCATTCCTGGTCCTCCCGACTGCAGAAGCAAGTTAAACATGCACTGCATGGTCAGAACAGGTTCAGTTTATTGTCCCACTTTAGGCTCCAGCAATCAAGCCCTAGCTGATCCCCAAACAGCCAGGGCCAGATGATTTCAATACTGGCTTCTCTATTAGGTGAAACATTTACTTCCCCTCCCTCTCCCATTGGTATTTTTCCAATCAATTCTTATTTCTTTTCCAGTTTAGTAAAGTGGATGGCTGAAAATTCCTAAGGGTCTATACTGTGTAGTTGTATTTCATGTTTATTGTAAGCAAACGACATTCATCAAGTACATCCTGATCACCACTGTGCTGCAGTCCTTTTGGCTGGAGTTTAACCTCAGAGAAACAAACTGGGTCTCTACTCCTGCACCACTATACCAATTTCTTCTTCTCTAGACAAAACAGGTGGTGCCTAATGTCTGATGGGAGAGGTGGAGGGGATAGATGTATCTGGTAGAAGTAAACATTCCAAAGATCTCCTCCAGGATCCATCAGCCATGCAGGACTGTAGTCCTGTGTAGTATAAAGGAAGCAGCCTCACTCTTGGTCATTTACCTGGATATCTGTCAGTCACTGTGCCATTTCTTTCAGAAGCCACATTTCAATGGCTATGGTACACAACAGTCAGTCCTCCGGTTAGAGATGTAACTCATTCCATCAATTTATATGCCTGGAAAATAAGATGGGTGTGCAAGAAAACCATTCAGAGGAATTAAGATCTACATTTTATAAAAAAATTTAATTTGGAAAATGAGACAGTCCACTGTTTTCTTTTAGCCTGTCTGAAACAGTCAAATTGGAAATACAGAACTGTGACCATGCATCTGATTTTTCAGTAACTTAATTCAAGGATTAGGAACAAACTTCTAAAAAAAAATCTAGGTTAACATAGTTTCTTACTTTCACAGTAACTTTTACCTCTCCCAGTTAATGACTGCTAACTCAAATATTAAGTATTTTGCAAGACCAAATGCAGAACCTCTTATAATCCATGCTGCATTTTGTTCCCCAAAACTGAGTGTATACAATGATAAGAAAAGGCAGCATGTCAGAAGAGAGTGCAGTATAGATAAATTAACTTGAATAAGAAAGGTAGACATGGAAGGTTACTCCGGCTTTCACTTGCAACTCCACGTTCAAGAATTCCTGTTAGCTCTTCTTTCAGAGTTTTTGTCTGCAGTGCCTGGTCTTTCCTTCTGCAGTGTTAGCAGATGCGGGAGATCTACAGCAGTTCAACTTAAGTTTGCACATCTGAATTTAATCCCCCAGTTTAGTCAGTGTCATCTACCATCTCTTTGCACTGGAACACACTTAAATCTTATATTTGTAGAAAGGATATAATTTTGTTATTTGAAACAGAATGGGGAATTCAATGAAATGAAACAACCAACCATTCTTTTTTTAAAAAGGAAAATTTATTTATGGCTACATACACCACATATAAAATTAACATTTAACTGAAACATGTAATTGTTTCAATCATTTATGACTAAACACAATGTCGACTACAAAACTGTACAGTTTATATTTAGTAACCAATTCTTACAGCATAGTGCAATTGTAACATTTTATAAAGAAAATAATTTGTGCCTTTTTTAAATAAAGTGCATTAAATTACTATCTTGTATACAACAAGAAGCTCTGTAGTTGCAATTCAAAGCTTTAAGCTTAAGGGAAACTGAGGCAAAGATGTTTCACTTCCTTTTAAAATCACTTCATACACTGGCAAGCTATGGTTCAAACTTCAACCACAGTTAAATAAAACAAAAACAAAAACCTAAATTAGTATAAGAAATAACCACAGGCCTTTATGTATGAAACCAGTAACTGGTTCTCATATGAAAAGCACAACATGCAGAATTTCAATCCACCTGGCTCCTAGTGAGATGTGTAACATGAGAACTATCCTCCATGCAGATGCTTTTGCTAAAGCTTTTAGAATTCAGCATGGGACTACACTGCAGTCAGTAGTATCAGGTGTCCACCTGAAATGTACAATGTCTCCTAAGAAAAGTTCTCTCAGGATTTGATGACATGAACATGGTAAACTACAGGTTATTTTTAATTGCATATGGCAACAAAAAAGTGGGGGTCTAGTTAGTAAGTCTAGAAAATTACAAGTGGTTCTACTAGCCCAGGGTATTCCAAATTTCACAGCCTAAAATTAAAGACAGAGTTAACAGCTTTATTTCAGAGGCACACTTACAGCACTTATCCTATGAAATTCCATTTGTAAACACATTTACAATCAACTTTTGTAGATTTTGGCTGTGACAGTAAAGCTCAGACGAAACAAAGGAGGACTTTAGCCCCAAAGAGTAAAGAGCTATAGACATCAAAATGGATAGAGGTGTAATGTGTCTCTCTCTAGAAACAATGACAAAACCAAGAATGCCCATTTCCTTTGGTTGGCTCTGGCTGAGGCCCAACAGCAGAGTCCATATTCTTCTCCTCCTCCATACATATACGGGACTGCTATAGCTTCAACAAAAACTGTATTTGAGCACGTGCAAGCAACCCTAGAGACTGCCTGACTATTTTGCTGTATGTGTAATCCAAGCAATTTACCTGCCTCTTCAGCTGCAATCCTCATTCCACACTTTTGGCACAAATCACACACACTGTTCCTGCATTCCGGAAAAGTGCATTTTCTTCCTAGAGGGACCAGCCTGAGTTCAGCAGCGGATTACTGTACCTTCAGCTGCTGGGCTCTGGGATAGCTGCCGTGTAAAAAGCTGCATGCTGGAGCGTGCTCACTCCCAGCAACCACTTACCCTCCTCCTCCTGGAATAAGGAATCTCTGCTTACACTGAGAGGGTGATACAAAAGAAAAGAGCTCCAATTTGCCTGGAACGTGACTGAAGAAGGCTCCCTATTTTCTACCAGGTCTTCAGAAAGCTCTGTGCCGAGAGCAGAGCTCTGTTCCAAACCCATCGTGCTCTGACCTGAGACCAACGCTGCAGAAAAGCCTCACCTCTGTGCTCTCTTCTCATGAGCCCTCTGGGGCAGAGGCACCACAAGGTCACAGAGTGTTGCTCATTTATTGAGGGACTGCGTTGTCAGAGGGCAACCAAACAGTGGCAACACAAAAACCCACGGATGGGACACAACTGCCCACACTCCATGGGGACACAACCCTTTTGTCCTTTTCTGGATGTGGGTATTTCAATTTTCGAAGGGCCAGGTCATGCTGCTTTAACTTGCATACCATAAAATATCTCTCCCCTGAAAGCAGGGGAAACCAAATTCCTGATTATTTTGATGGGTTTCATCTTAGTGAACACTGAAGTAAGAGGGAAAGTCTATGGGGACCATAAGTAATCAATGCATTAGAGCTCTAAATCCTTGGCCCTAAATCTTAGAGGTCCTAGACCTTTTTCCCAGAAAACCCCTGAAGCATATAAGTATTTTGTGTGCCCTTTAAAAATGGATGCATAAAATTTTTTAGGTACTCTCATATTCCCCAGGTTATTATCGGCCAGTGCAAAATGTACACCTGTGTCACACGACTGTGTGGAATTGTGCAGTCCTGTTACCAAAGCACCTATGAAAGACAGAAAAAGAGCAAGAGAGAAAAGGGAACTGTGTGTGGAGAAAGATATAACTGCTATATAGGCCCATGCTTGTGACAAATACCCGTCCTGCACTCTGTGCCACCTGTGGTCATAGAACACATTCCTGTAATCTCAGAGCTGGCAGTGGGATTTGTCCAAATTAAAGACATGAGAATTTGCTTCCCTTCCGAAACCTCCAGCCTGTCTTTGTTTGTTGAAATATCAGTTACTGCTGAATCTTTCAGTGTTTGCAAGATTCATACAGGTTGGGCAATATTTTTCTTCGATCATAAGAAAGTGCCCAGCAAAGAGGTTACACTTTAATCACACCCACAATGAAAGTATAGAGCATGATTTATGGCATGTCATACACATACAAAGTAAATTAAATCATTGTAATAATTATGTATGTATATATATATTATATTTAAGTATTGAATTGTGCTATTTAAAAGTGATAGCTCATCGTACTTAATCAAGTTAATGGTATCCTAAAATACTCTAGGAAACTGTTTCTCTATTCAGCATGTAATATAACTAGTATGTTAAACCCGGACATAGGTATTTCCTTTTAAGAATTAGTTTATACTTGAAAGAAAAAATTTAAAAATCTATTTTGCTGGCATCTATTTCTTAGAAGTGGAAGGCCCCTCCATATTCTAAGGTAAATCATTGCAGGATGCAGTCTTCAGCATGTGCAGTTAGAATTGGCTTGCTTTTTCCTTGAGAAACTGGGACTAGGCCTGTGCTCGGACATCATGGTAGATGATATGGTTGGGATCAAATGGTTAGAGGAAAAAGAATATTACCAGTGTAAAGAAAACAGTAGCAGTACACTTGCTTTCCCTCCCCACAGGTGAATCAGACATCTCCTGTGTAAGGCAAACGCCCACTAAAGCTGTTCAATGAAAAAGGGATGCTGATGTATTTGAAAGGGTTATAACAAACTATTAAAAACTTTGTAAATCAGCTTTTACCTAGAAATGCACCACTGTACTTATGAGAGGCAGGTACTTAGAATCACAGAATCATTTAGGTTGAAAAAACCCTTAAGAACCATGGAGTCCAACTGCAAACCAGTGTTTGCCTTGAAACAAAAATGACTGTACCAGACATCTTACTACTGAGAGTTGAGGTGGTGAAGGAGAAAAAGAAAAATAACCCAACCTGTAATCCTATGGCCATCAGTTAAAATACTAATAGTCCACATTTGTAACTCAAGGAAGCCTCTAAATGTGCAATGAATGTCCATAAATACTCCATGCTTTTTAGAAAGGTCTGTGCTACTTAGAGATATCAGATAACTAAATCAGTTCATCAGTTCTGGGACATAACACACTTCCCCCTACCTGGGAGCGCGAGACAATACTGCCTTTTCCAATTAAATATCTGGCAAGTTAGCAAGTGTGTAAAAATTGCCTTGGCATATGTAAAGTGCAAAACAAAGGTTTGGGGAGGCGAGGACAATTTCCTCAAAAGCCAATTCAAGGAGTTTGTGATGGCAACTGTAACTGACCATTGTTTTTAAATGAATGTTACTCTCTCAACCTATTTGCAAAGAATCTCCACTGGAAAAATCTCCCCCTATCCTTTCCATGGGGCACTGAATTAGTCTGCATCACAGCAGTGACACACTAATTAATTGCAATATGGTTTCATCTAGCCTACATTCAGGTTTGTTTTTTTCCCCTTCTCTTCTATGAGAGTTGTATAACAGTGAAATGTGCAACTCTTTCTTCTTGCGGGGCTTACAAGATCACAACAATTTCGTGAATAAACCGCAGCATGGACTTTTTTAGTGCAAAGGCATACTATTTTCAAAGAAACATTTACTACAAAGTTACAGGCTTAGCAGGTCCTCAAAAGGAACAGAAATACATAATGACTCACTGGAGAATAATCTTCTGGCGGTCCTACTTTGAATTTTCAACATTTTTCCACAAAAACCCTCTTCTGATTTCAAGTGGGGCCATGCTAGACTGTGCTAACAAAACAAGTAATAACCTGAATAAAATATGGGGCAACATTTTCAAGGAAGGTGGACCTCACTTCTGATCACATCTCTTCCTCTCTGCTCTCTGACCACCACCCAAGAGTGGCAGCCATCCTGCCAGCCCCAAGGTCACGGGACTGCTGCACCACACCCCAGAAGAGGGGCAGCCCCAGGGGCCCTCCTGAGGGCTCTGTGTGCCTCGGGTAAGGTTCCAAATGGACAATCCAAAACAACCTTCTCACAGGGGGTGCATTTATTCAAGCTTCCTTCCTGGCCAAGCTCAAGCGCTGAGTGATTGAATCTGGCTGATTCACCAAGACATAAAGACTTCCATCTCTCATCTTTCATCATCCACTTAATATGAAAGTAGATATCCTTGCAGTTCATCCACATTTCTGATCCATTAAAAGGAACTGCATATTCTTGATCTGAAGAAGACAGTAGCACCCAGTTTTAAGGGGTAATTTCCTCTTTTACCAAAATAGTATTTCCAGACAGGAGACCTTTCAAGTTTATTGGGAGTAGCATCATTCTTTTACTGACAGATGAGGGATATACACGTGCCTAATTTATCTTTCCTGACCTCTTGCTTATTTGGGAGATATGAATTATACCACTCCCTCTTAGCTCCTTCCTTTTAGCTCTCTATAAGCAGAGATTGAGAGACCTTGTTTATTCTCCATGGAATATCTCTGGACTGCCACTAAGCCAACTGAGAACCATTCAGTATCTCAGATAAAGTGACAGGATAGCTGGTGGGTTTTTAAATAGCGACTACTCTGTCCAATTCTTATTTTCACTTATTTATTGTACATAGAAAAACCAGACCCTATATACTTTCTCTTCATAAAAGTCAGGGCCAACATTTTGAAAACATTGTTCTGAATGTTACAGAATCTTTTTTTTTTTTTAAAGTAATGAGTGTGTAGTTATACTTCAGGGGCTTGATTTGTAGCAATGGTATTTTATCCCAACTTCCAGTCACACAGCAGGTTGCTTATCACCTTGGGGAAATGAAGTCACACGTATTTCATTTTTAAAAGCTAAAAAATCCCTAAGAAAATGAGGCAAGAGAATAATAGCTCTTTGGGGACGGCATGAGCGCTGGTCTATGCCAAAGTTCACTGCTGTCCATGGAGGAGTTTTAGTGACTCCAAGATGCCTCAAGGCTGGTCCCTGAACACTAAAGGATGGATGCAACTGCTTATGTCACTGCGTGTCCCTGGCAGGAAGATACAGCAGCAATATCAGGCCTTTCAGCTTGCTTCCAAATAGCCTGGGTATTGGTAGGGGTTTTCTTCACTGGTATCATAATCAAGCTGTCTTCAGAATGGGCTAGCACCATTTATCATAGTCACCTTGATGTGCATAACAAATTTGGGTATTCTCGGGATTAAGTTACAACTGGAAATCCTAAACACTATTGACTTATCCACAGAATGCTGTACAACTAAATGCCAAACAATGAAAAGAATGAAACTCCCCACTGCAGTACGTAATTCTTTCAGCAAATAGCACAAATTCAGGATCCAAGAATTAAGGTAGAATGTTATTGCTGTGCATTCTATTCAGGAATTCAATGATTATAAAACAAATCAACCAGAAATAATGTCCCACATCGGTCTGATATCATCTGCTTAACAAAGGAAGACTTACGCTTACTGAAAGTCCTTATGAAGTTAACTTTTTTTTGTCTAAAGTATATATTGCTTCCTCTCTATTGCTCTGAGTTTACTCAGCAGTTTATAGTATCCACATCATGGAGGATTTTATTGCTCTTGTGCTAAAAACATATTTCTCCTTATTGCTGAAATACTACTATTTGGGGGAAATGGCTAAAAAAAAAAAAGAAGTCAATTAAAGAAATCCTCTCCCAAGCTTTGAGGATGAATATATGAAAAACTGACCACAATAAATTTTTTCCCATCAGGATACAACCTGTTACTAACTTTGGGTCAAGTGTGTTAACAAATAAACATGAACTTCAATTCTTTAAACTAAATTACATATTAAGGGGAAAAAAAATCTTTTGTCATTACAATGGAGATATGAAAGCTACTTCACTGTACACAGAATCGTGAATCTAACCCCCCACCCCGGTCTTATGCACTGTTTTTGTTTGACAGGACAACAAAATATAGGGAACTGCAAGTTGGCTGGATTTCTGCCAGTTTCAGGAGGACCTTGGATGGATACTGGCACCTCACCACACAGAACTGCAGGCTCCACTGTCATTCTGAGGGGACAGCAGAGAGTTGCTTAATTCTGCACGGTCTGAAAGGTGGCTGGCTGTCCAGCAATTCTTCTGTGCGAGTGAGGTAGGCAGCTTTGCACCCACAGCTCTGCTCTCCCTGTTTCCCAGAGCTCGTGCAGGGGTGTGTTATGTAGCACCCACCCCGGTGCTGCAGACCGTGGCAAAGTTTGGCCTGACAGCTGCCGGCAAACCTGTGTCATCAACCTGCAGCAGGATTTTCTGGCCTATGCTGCACAGTCTCAGCTTAAGAATATATTTCTGGAAAAGGCAAAATCCTCACTGGAGGTCACAGCAGTATCTTGGGAGGCAGAATCATGTTTCTCATCTGTTTGTGGTGGAAGGTAACCATGCACAACTCCTCAAACAAGGGCAAATCACATCCCTATGAGCAAGCTTTGTGGGATTGCTATAATTAATCCTTCTTTCCTCTGTTTGACTCGCTCTGCTCCTCAGGAGAGAAGCTTCCAATTACAAATCTCTCTGCTCTGGCACAAGGAAGAGGTCGGCTCCCCCGGCACACTGGAGAGCCTCTGCGGAATTGAGCAGCCTGTGGAGTGAGGAAGATGACAAGGACACGAGGTGAAACAGGACAAGAAGAGGGGATGACATTATCTCCCTCTGTGCCGTTTTTCTCTGGCTTCCCTATCACACAGGTGTTGTCTAGAGAAAAACACCAATGTCTGTGAGGTTATCCAAAAGGATGAGAACAGGTCTGCATAAGGAAAACAACAGTTGCCCTCAGGACTGAATTTTGGTCACAGTTGTGGCTGTTCATCTTCATCATACTTTTAGCAATTTGATACAGAAGAACCAATAAGAGAAAAAGCAGGGGGAGCAAAGTTCGCATGACTTTAACTAATTTTTTCTTTTAAAAATACCATCCTACATTATTCAGCCTCTCTACTTCATTCATCTCCTGACTTTTACTGCCATTATTTCCCAATAGTTTGCATTCTTGCAGAACTGCACACATATGTAGCATGGATATTTATGAAGTGAGTATTTCTTATACAAAAAAATGTAACAAAATTCAATGGCTAGAGTTTAAGTATCATTCATAAGTAGATAAAGAACACCAATACCCTACACCGAGCAGAGGTCACAGTCTAACTTGCTGAGCATCTGTAAATCACAGGGAAGCCAGGGGAGCTTCAAATTCACAGCTCTACTGGGTCATGCCATGCAATTATTAAACTAATCAGATTACCAAGTAAGAACCCAATATCATGAAGGTTGAACCAAATAAATAATGGAATTTAAACCCAGCACTGCAACTAAAATTAATTATTGCTCATAAAAATCTCTACAGAGCCTTGTTTACAGACAACTCACATTTGAGATTCAGCTTTGTGTATAGCATATGGTTCTTAACATCACAGAAACTGCCACAAAAAGCTACAGTCATCCAGACGTCCACGTGAAAAGGACAGATTCCATTTGGAAAAATCCAGACCAGCAGCTCAGATGTCTCTACTATCTCTACTCTACACAGGTATATTTTTTTCATTGAACTGTAAATATTGCTATTTTTACACTTGAGTTTTGGAGATTTTTTTTTTTAATGGAAGGTACTGAAGCAACAATACAATATGCTGACTTTGACATTCAAGGGAGTATAACCTCCTGCTGATGCCAGGGCATGAACACATTGAGGTCCCATCAACACTAATGGAATCGGTACTCTAAACTCCCATGCACTGACATGAGGGTACACCGAAGACAAGCGCCAGGAAGATTTTCCCTCTGACAATCAAGTCTTGAAATCAGAAAACAATGCTTTATTTCTAGTGCATTCTAATGTGGCTTCAGTGGAAGGTTAGAAGCAGTTTGGAATTTAACCATTCAAGAGAGGAAGCTCTGCTTTCTAGACCAGAACTATAAAGAAGTGAACTGACATGTGTACAGTGCAAGGAACGAAACTGCCAGAAAAGGAGAAAACACTGTTTCATCTTGCAGTTCTGGCTGAATATAATTATCAACCAGATATGCTTTGAGAATTTATAAATGTCGGTATTTAAAATTACATAGGAGAACAGTGAAAACAAATGTAGGGGAACCATTTCATGTAGTACTAAATATGTGCTGCAAGCAATCTGTAGGTTGTTTTAAGAAACATTTCTTATACTCTTCTGAAAAGACAAACTTGTCTGAGAAACCTAGTTTTCAATCTATTACAAATGCATAGCCGAAAGAGGCCATATTGTTTCATCCATTTCAAAGATACCCCCGTCAGTTTGAAAATCAACAGCATAGCTCCAATGTCCCACATGCAAGTGAAAACATATGTCTGACTTTTGAAAAGGAAAGCAACGCATATCTCTTGCTTTAACATCCAGCCAGAACACATGAGAGAACAGGTAACTCTTGAAAACAATTGTCAACCTAATTCATGCTGAGATGTAAAATAAAAAGCTGCACAAGTACTTTCTCACTTAGAGCAAATTTGTTGCACTGAGATTATTACAATAAATACCATATAAATCAGTACAATTGGCCATTATTTTGAAGAGTATTCTCATGATATACAGATGGGTAACAGGACTTGGTTTGGGGGTTTTTTTCCATTTAAAAAAAAAATTAAAGAGGAAAAAACATCCTAACAACAGATTGTAACATGCAGTATGACTTAACTCAATCACATAAACAATTTTAAAGAAGTCTGCTGCTTCAATCTAATTTTAATTAGAAAACTTAACATAAAATCATGGCAAACATGGCAAAGTCTGGGTAATATGACAAAAAGACCCTGAGCAACATTATAAATCTGTTAAGAACACTGATTATTTTGATTTTGGAAATCTTCCTTAAACCACTCGATTGATTTCGGTCGCTGGGGTTTTCTGTTTACAAAAAGGTCAGTCCATCCTGCGGTTTTTATGTGAACCCATCACACACCATTTAATGAATGCATCTAAACCAAAGACAGAACGTCTGGAACGTAACATGTTAAGGAGCGTCCTCCTGGCTGCCAATCAGACATCACTGGGTGATCTTGCCCTCTGAGACAGGTTAGAAGGAATACAGCCACAACAGACGAGCCAAAGTGCTTTCTGTATCTCCTGGTTTCTAAAAGCATATATTACAGGATTGATGATGGAATTGTAGGTAGCTGGCAGGAGGGTGGCATAGGTGTATATGGAAGGATAGGTGTAATCTGCTATTAAAGAATAGAGCGTAAAAGGCATCCAGCAAGCAGCAAAAGTCCCCAAAATAATGGCCAAAGTAGACACTCCTTTTCGGGTGGTCACATAGTGGGAAGTGGCCAGGAAATGGTGTTGCAAGGCAATCTGATGGGCATGGCGCATCACGATTTTACAGATCTGAATGTAGAGCTGCAGCATGAGGGCAAACATAAGCAAGAAAGAGACCGAAAGGACGGCTGCATTATTTTTAGTGAGTGGTCTGATAACACTGCAGGTGGATTCATCTCTGAGGCAGTTCCAGCCCATTACAGGCAGCAGTCCAACACAGATAGATGCTCCCCAGAGCAATATAAGCATGACATAGGTAAAAGTGACAGTCCTCTCTGAATTGTAAGTCAGAGCATAATACAGGGAGAGGTAACGATCAACAGTGATAGCCAGCAAGCTGCCAACAGATGCTGAGAAAGAGGCAACAATCAGTCCAATCGTAACCAGTTTCGTAGCTTCTGATTGCAGAAGGTAGGCAAAAACAAAATTGATGATCAATCCAATGCCTGCTAAGAGATCTGCCAGCGCCAGGCTGCCTATCAGGAGGAACATGGGGGCGCGAAGACTGGGATTATGGAAAATGATCAGAACCACAACGGCATTTTCGCAGGAGATAAGGGTCCCTGAAGTACACAAGACAATGTCCCAGGGGTTTACCAAAAGCTCTGGCTCAGGGTCTACGGCAGGAACCAGGGAGGAGCCTGCAGCTGAGGCATTCTCTGTAGAGCTGGCTTCTACATGATCCTGAGGCAGCCAGCTCAAATTAACCTTCAGATCTTCATTCATTTTAACCCCTGTCTTCTTCAACAGAAAGACATTATTTTTAATGTTCAGCCACAGCACTGGATACATCACCCCCGCGGAGCATGCAACGCCCTAGACAGCAACACCAGCCTGATGTGCAGGCAGGCACTTGTTACATAAATGTGACAATAGAAAATAAAAACAAAAAAGGGGGAGGGGGGGGAGGATGTTTTAAACTGCCCGAGGTTACCCTCCAAGGGACCGAGGCACGGAGGCTGAGCGATCCTTAGGGTAACCTGCACAGGGAAGGAGGCACGGGCACGGGAGGCAACCCACAAAGCGGCTACAGCCCGCTGTAAGCGCCGCAATTTGGGGTGGGGGCCGGCTGCGCGGCGGCGCGAACCCCGCTATCCCGCCGCCGCGACTCCAGCGCGGGATTACCGCTGGTCACGGAGGGAGCGGACAGCACGGGCAAGGAGCAGGGGAGGCGGAATGCCTTTCGCCGACCCCCAGTGAGGAAACCCCGCCCGGGCTGGGGGGGAGAGTGGGGCGAAATCCTCTGAGAACTTGAAAACTCGACGCGGACACCACGCACGCACACACACACACACNCGCCCCGCCGGCCCCGGGGCACCGCCGCTCCGCAGGGACCGGCCGGCTCTTCCCTCGCAGCGAGAGCCTCCGGGAAATTATTTAAATGGAAATTGGCCTTCTGCTGTGGGGGTGGTCAAGTGCGGGCGGCGCGGGTTCGCCCAGAGAGGTTGAGGTGTCTCTGCCCCTGGAGGTAACTCAAAAGCTGGTGACATCGCTGTACCTGGTAGTGCTCGAGGCCAGGTCGGATGGGGTCCTGAGTGACCTGGTCTAGTGGGTGGCATCCCTGCCCACGGCAGGGGGGTTGAAACTAGATGGTCTTTGAAGTTCCTTCCGACGCAAACCGTTCTACAGTTCTGTGATTCTGTTGTCCTGAATGACCTGTTCCAATTGGGCGTGCTTTGAGAAGTGAGGCTGGACCAGACCATCACCAGAGGCACCCTGGAGCCTCAAACGTTCTGTGATCCTGTGGTCTACAACCATATGAAAATGAATCACAGAATCAGAGAATGCCATAATCAATTAGGTTGGAAAAGACCTCTGAGATCATCGAGCCCGACCCATGACCCAACACCCCCATGTCAACTAGACCATGGCGCTGAGTGCCACGTCCAGTCTNCACGCACCCCCAGCGGCGGTTCACCTGGGCTGTCCCCCGGCGGCGCGGAGGAAGGATGGATGGATGGATGAAGGAAGGAGGAGGAGGAGGCACGGAGGGGT
>VZTG01010447.1:196746-262474 GCA_013397845.1 Melanocharis versteri
TGAAACTAGATGGTCTTTGAAGTTCCTTCCGACGCAAACCGTTCTACAGTTCTGTGATTCTGTTGTCCTGAATGACCTGTTCCAATTGGGCGTGCTTTGAGAAGTGAGGCTGGACCAGACCATCACCAGAGGCACCCTGGAGCCTCAAACGTTCTGTGATCCTGTGGTCTACAACCATATGAAAATGAATCACAGAATCAGAGAACGCCAGAATCAATTAGGTTGGAAAAGACCTCTGAGATCATCGAGCCCGACCCATGACCCAACACCCCCATGTCAACTAGACCATGGCGCTAAGTGCCACGTCCAGTCTTTCCTTAAACACCTCCAGGGATGGTGACTCTACCGCCTCCCTGGGCAGCCCATTCCAATGTTAAATCACCCTTTCCGTGAAGAAATTCCTCCTCGTGTCCAACCTAAACCTCCCCTGGCATAGCTTAAGACTATGTCCTCTCGTTCTGTCACTTGTTACCTGGGAGAAGAGGCCAACCTCCACCTGGCTATGACCTCCTTTCCAACAGGTCCCGAATGACCTCTTCTAACTGACCCCTCTTTGAGAAGTGGGGCTGGAGCAAGCCACCACAGAGGCTCCCTGGAGCCTCAGCCGTTCTGTGGTTCTGTGGTCTACAACCACATGAGAATGAAAATACGGTATAAAAAACTTAAAGGAGAGATGCCCAGTGTCGGGTCTAGAGCAGGTAGCACCTGGCTGTGCAGAGAGCTTGCTGGGATAGTGTGGGCGTGGGGATGCCTGCCATGTTTGGATGGTGACATTAGGGGCACATGGCCAGATTCACAAAGGTGTTACATATTGAGTAGTGCAGGTAGGCCAGTGGGACTTGCAGGGAGTTGGAACTAAACTTGGATATAGGCCACTGGGTCAGAGGAGCCACACCAAATGGCTTTAGACACCAGGTCCAGGTGGTTTTTGCACAGAAGGTAGTCTCCCAAGGTTCTCTGTACAGTCAGTGGAGAGATGTGTGTCCTCCAGGGCATGCCAGAGCAGTGGGATGAGTTGGTCTGTAGAGGAGCCTGGGAAATTTTAGCAAAACATGCTTTGTCCTCATGTACACCACGATACACCTAAAACCCTCTGGAAAATCAGGCCCTGGGGGATGACTGGAATCTGGAGGGAAGATTTCCTTCTCCCTTGTTGAGTTACGGACTCAGCAAGCAAGTGTGGTGCCATCCTTCATTCAGATCAACCTCAGTCACTGTGCTAAGCCTTGTGAAACTTTGCTGGATGATTCAAGATGATTCATTCATATTTCTGGTGCCCCATCTGCTTTATATCAAGGATTAAAAATGGATATCACCTTGCTGCTGATCATTGTCTTCCAGTTTTATCCGGTGATTTTTTATGTGACTGTGTGACAAATACTTTCCTGTGATCTGGGCTGAATATGTTTGGTGTGTTTCATCATCTGTCACTCTTCCATTTAGAGCAGTTGCAATAAAAATGCAAAAGCTTTTCTTCAAATGTTTTAACATTTGTTTCACAAATGGCGAAGACAAACATTTCAATTGAATATTTTAATTTAGGACTTTGGAGAGCTGTGTTTATTCACTTATTTAATTTGTCAATGATTTCCATTCCAATTATGTCACATTATAAACGAGCTAATGTTTGTATCCTGTATTGCCAGTTTGTCACTTTTTCCTGAGATGGTGGACTGTCGTCATTAGGGCAAATGGCATTGGCATGGATTTCACGCAGTGAAACAGAACACTTGTCATTTAGAGGAAAATCTCTGTTTAGGCTTTATGAAGATTATCAGATGCAAAAAGTAGTGATAGGTCATAGCTAAAGATCTTATGTACCACTGCCTTGCTATTTATTTCTGTCTCTCATGAGCCTGCTGATAGAGATGTTTTCTGACCCTCGAGCTAGCACAGAACAGCCTAGTTCTGGAACAGGAAGCAGAGGTCGGGCTGTGCTGGCTTTGGACCCAGGATCTTAGGATCTCTGTCTGACGCTGTGACTGCCATGGTGATGTACAAAGATACTCTGACCCAGCTCGGGTAACACAACATGACTTTGCACAATAATGGCATATCCTGAGGAATATATATACCTGTGAAGAATAATATACCTGTGGAGTCTAGTGCTGTTATCTGTCTTGGTCATAGTCTGGAAGTTTCTCACTCTTCAGGCAGTCTGTGACCTGCGGTGTCCAGGAGGTTTGGGTGAATTCAGGGACATGCACTTCTTTCCTTCAGGGATCTGCGACTGGCAATACATGGCAATCTCCTCTCCAGAGTCATGCCCCAGCCACGTCCTGAGGGGCAAATCTGCGTCCAGGACCCCGTGTGCCATGGCTGGGGAGCCTCTTCATACAGCCGAGGGATGAAAAATGCCATCTGCTCCATTGCCTTCCTGGTCTGAACAGTAGGACCGTCAGGTTTTGGGATGCATCCTGAGTTACCAGCCAGTAAATTATAGAGCTATCCACAGAAACTGAATGGTCCCATTCAAATAGAAAAATTATCCTGAAATAGCACATCAACATGTTTTTATTCTGGGTCCCTACCATCTAGCAGGCCTCGCTTCAGGAAATCCAACAGGGTCCCATGCCTCTCTTATTCCTTCCTAAGCACCCTCTCTCTATTCTTAATCTCTTTGTTTTGACTCCTAGTCTTTAATCTGTATAATCAAAACCACCCTGAAGGAGCACCTTGCCAAGTGTGAGTCCTCATTACCTGAAGTTGTTTTTCCTTTGGATTTTATATTTCCCTGTATGTAGTCTTATAGTAATTTAAATAAAAATAAGAAAGTTCATATTCTGGTAACAACTCTTGCAGGTAGTAATGGTTTGAGGTACAAGGAAGTGTGAAAACCCCAAATATATGACAACAGCCTTTGTACATTTTAGAAATGGCTTTTGTTAGAATTTTCTTTCAGGAAATTTCATCTTTAAATTGATTTAATCTTCAGAGTTACGTGGATGTTATTTAGACGCTCAGACCATGTAATGAACCAAATTCTTCCCATGCACAGAATTGTGCAGTTATTACTGACATTTTAAAATCTTTGAACCAGCATACCCTGGGCACTGCACTGCCCATTTAACCTTTGGTGTTTAATTTAACTTTCTCTTTTTTCCCCTCCCATTGGTGAATCAAATGTTGATTTTTTCTGAATTGCTAGGCAAGCTGGAAACAATTAGGAGCATAACTAAAGTAGGGGTTATATAGAGAAGATTTTGGGTTTATTCTAAATCTTTGTCCATTTCCAAAGGAAAGAAAGAGAATGGAGCGTAAAAGAATACTTGCCAATTTATATCAATTTAATAGAAAATAAGTCTTGTCACACAGACATTATTACAATGGGAAGATATATTTTGTTCCTCCACAGATGCAACAGATTTTTGAAAGGCACTTGTCTTATCATATGCCATTATAACAGAAGTGCCAATTTTCATTAAAATTCTTGTGAAGGGGATTAATACCTGTTTTCTTACAACCTCTTAAAACACCAGCTTCCAACAAAGCCTGTGCCAGACTTGCAGTTATTCCATAACCCGCAGAACTGCTGGCAAAGAAGGGACATGTTATGAGACAGGTGGACATAATGGTCAACAAAGAAGACAGCAGAGCATTCGGGGGTGCTTTTGTCACACAGCTTGTTCAGACAATTTATTTTTTAATACATACAGCTATAAACATAACTGTATTTCGAAGAAAAGATGATTTAGTCATACCTACATTATAGGGGACCAAGTACGGGACTGCATGGGAAGTAGCTGGTTGTATACAAGTTCTCTATACAGAGCTGTGACAGAGCGCTGCTGTGATAAAAGGAGAATTATGAACAGAAGCAGGGAAATAATTTTTACTTCTGGACAGGGAACTGATGAGATCAATATTTGAAAGCTTTATACAGTTCAGGCCAGTCTGTTTTAAAAAGTACTGAGAAATGAGAGAGAATGCAGGAAAGAGTCACAAAAAGTATTCTGAAGAACGGAGAAAATTTCTCCTAGTGAAGGATTTAGAGAAGTTACTCTGTTCAGTTAGTCTAAAGGAAGATCAAGAAATGCATGAATTATAGCATACTTTCACCATGATTTAGAATGGCTCTTGAATCTATCAGAAAAGGGTGTCATGTCCAGCAGCTGAAGTTAGAGAAGTTCAGATTTAAAATTAAGCTCAAAAATTTAATAACAAGAAAATTATGCTCTGGATCAACACATTCAGGGCAAGTAATGGTTCCATTTCCTCTTGATATCTTTCTGGAAGACACCCTTATCAAAAACAAATTCTATACAGGCACATGCCAGAATAAAAACCTTACCCAAATTTAGTAGTAATTTCATTTTTTCCTTTTTGCTGGCCATTATAGCAAGGAGAAGTTTCTTATAACTCAGTTTGTTCTCTTCAGGTGAAAGAACATGATACTGTGATGGTCTGAGATGTTCGAAAACAAACCCTTTTCCCTTGGGTTCTCAGTAGTCCGAGGAGTTGTCCTATCCTGATGGGCTCCTTGCCCATGTCTGATAAATGGCTGAGTATTCATGATCTTTGAAATTGTCTGTCTTGGGGGCATATTTCCCTGCAAATATTTCTCATGTTTTTCTTGGTACCTACTGTGTCTCTTTCCTGCTCCCTTCAACACAACATACTGCTTTTCTTTTGCTTCTTCTCATAGGTGCCTTAAATAACTTCCTTAACTTCTTTTTTTGAGGGGGGCGGTGGTAATTTATCATGGGTGGATTATTCTGGAACTGAAGAAAGTGCACTTTGCTTTGACTTTTGTAAGCAGCTTTTTGCTAGTTTTTCACTACATCGACAAAAAGTGTTTTCATTACAGTCTTTTATCTACTAATTGGACATAAAGCATGAGATGAGTGAGTGAGAAGCACTGAGCTTCCTTAGAACCCCACAAAGTACTTGGAGTTCTTCAACAGGCCACAGAGGACATCAACGGTCTGCTTGCTTCTCAGGGAACAGAAAACAAGGCAAGCATATTAAAGATATTAACAGGTGTGTGTAGCCCTGGGAAAAGTTAGTGCTACAAACCCTTATATTGACCATGCTTAAGTAGAAAGGCTGGCTTGCAGCTATATTTGGTTGCTCTGTCGGCCAGCAAAGTAGTATCCCGAAGTGGAAAATGATTTGAGGCATGTTGATTGTTCTGCTTATTTTATAAGGAGATAATGGGCATCATGTCTCTTAAAAGCATGGGGAATATTTCTGGGAGTATTCTGAAAAGCATGTTCAGTTGTAGTAGATAGTTCTCTGAAGGGTAAGTGACCACATTGTTGAGATATATGCTTGCACCTTGGTGGAAATTGTGGTAATAATGCTTAAAGGTATGTTATCAAGCTCACAAATGTCATTAAAAAATTATTGAAGTCATATGCATTACAGTGCATGACATGGGAAATGTTAGCTGTGTGAGGATGTTGGATGGAGGGCTTGTCCAGCAACATGCACTCCTCCTGCAGAAACATTGGCTTCCTTGTCTGATTATTGCTTTGTACTACCTAGGATGTTCAGTGAGAGGGGTTTAGCTGTGAGCTTGGTTGGTAGCAAAATCCACTGAATGGAAGAGTTTCACTTCCTCTTCTGTGTCAAAGAGGAAAATGTCAGAAACTCTTTGTGGATCCAACATGTCCTTCACAGAATTATCACCTGCACAGAAGTGGTGCTCCACTCCAATCCATGTAATCAAATGAAAGTTAGGGGTTTTTTTCCCAGAACAAATCCACTGAAGGAAAAATCTTGCAGTTCCACTCTGAATGACAGCACCTTTCTGAATGGCTTATTTGTAAATACCAGTGTCAGGGGTCTGGGGAATCCGAGCGTGTAATAACACAATTGCAATTTAGGACAGGTCAGACAGAAGATTAATTATCTATGATCATAGTTAATGATGCCCAGTCTCTCATCACTGATGCACGATTCTATCCAAACTCAACAAATGGAGCCTTCTCCAGCTGATACCCATCCAAAATGCTGCTTGCAGAGGTCACTTACCTACGACAGTGCTGTGAACAATCTAATCCTCTCTTAACAACCTTCCATTGACTCTTGCCTCTCAAACTTCAAATATGAGAGGCTCATTTTCTCTTCCAATACCCTTCAGGAAATATTAAATTTAGTATTGAGGTGTGTTCACCACCTGTAATGAGCTTCTGGAGCCATCCTCTTCTCCCTATCGGTCACTTCCTTTGGCACTTGGCAGATATGTCCCCTAAAATATCTTTGCTACCACCTCATTATCCCCTTTCAAATGCCTGTTTAAGCTTTAACTGATTCACTCAAATGTAAGAATTATTACATGAAGTCTTACAGAGGCCAGACTTGTTGATTCAAAGATACATTTTGGTCCTAAATGTTAGCAATCTCAATGATTTCTGAGTTTCATTTGATCTTTGTGCTGTGCGTGCTCTGTGCCATGTATGTAGCTGGGTATACTTGTTACGTTTTACTTCTGTGTATCATGTTTCTAGAAGTGTTCTTATTTTGTATGAAACAGAGGTTTTTAATGAGCCCTTTCTGTATTTTTCAATTAATTTATGTGATACCTAATGAAATAGCCTCTTCAGAATCCTCCTGCTCCTCTGACTGCTTTTGCTACCAAGCTTAGGCAGCATCTTCTCGTTTGGCTGATACAGACCAAATTAATACACAGAAAAAACCTATTACTACTGTTATTGGTGGTGCTGGACATCAGACAGCAGAGCATGATCCCAGTGACAGATAATGAAACATCATCACATGGGCTTCTAACTTCTCAATTGCTTCCAGAATGCCCTTTTAAAGGCAAGGGTGTGGTAACAATTAGAACCTGTGTTTCCTACTGACTCATCTTACGTTCACTGCCACTCTTCTGTTAAACAAATAGTGATAGAATAAAGTTACTATTGTACTTTTTGGACAATACAGCAATACCGAAATTTTAAGAGCTAGGTTTGTTTTCTTTTGGGATGCCCATCTCAAATACTAATAAACAATTTCTTCAAAAATTTTGTAATTTACAGACATACATTTACAAAATCATTGGACTTGGTGTTTACACTCTACAAGCTGCAGAGGTCTCTAGAGTGATTTGTGTTTCAGGAAAAGAAAGGGTTTTTAAATATCTGTAGGGCTAACTATAGCCTATCATGAATTATAAACTTGATCACAGACTTCTAATATTTTACTATCATCTAGACAGTGACCCAGAACAACCTCTTTCTGTGGCCATAAAAGAGATTGATTTTCATGGCTCATTCGTCCACAGAAGTATTTTCAGCTAAGATGACCAGTTTCTCTAATGAGAATGATTTTGAGTTACACATTTCTGAAGTTCACAGAGAACATATCTATTCACAAATCAATTATTTGTAACCAGTATCAGTTCTTCCTATGGCATTTATATGCTGGCATGCTAATTATAACTCACTCCTATTTTTGGTTCAGTGATCATGCTTATAATTAATTTTTTTTAATACTTGCAATTGTTCTCATTTAAATTTTAAAATTGGTGATTTTAAAATGCATACTAGGGTTGAAATTAAGTCTTGAAAATTGCATGCTTACTAGCAGGTATTGTCTGAAAATTAGTGTATTGCCATATTTATTATAATACTGGTATTTCCCTAAATGTCAAATACTTTATACATCTGACATTTAGAAACTGTGAAGGTAAGAGGAATGGTAAAATACGTGACCATGGAGCTTATAATTGAAATGTGGCCTTATAAATCCAGGTCTGTAGGGCTGCTACCCTGGTCATAGATGCAGGAGGTGTGTGATTAAGTATCTGAACCTGTGAAGATTTATAAGAGCAGTCATTATTCATAGCAGTCATATGAAATAAAAAATGGTACTAGAAAGATTGAGGATCGGGAGGAAAAGTGTGATGAGCAGAGCTGGTGGTTCATCATGATTTCATTTACATGACTGTAAATCCGAAACTGCTCGATGTCACCTGTACATGTTTGGGTTCAGTGCCTGACTGGTAGGGAACCCAGGGCTGGTACAGCAAATACAGGCCCAGTAAATACAGCTGCTCTTTCTATTGCAATCAAATGTAGGAGGAACTCCTGAATACGCCATCTATTCAGAGACCTCTGTCCCCTTGCCTTTAAGAGGGATGAATATGCAAGGAATTCCTGAGATGAAACGGTTGCAAGAATGATGCCTGATTATGATGAAGATTCTATTCTTCAGTCTGATGGTTTGCAGTGTAATTTTATCTGCTCATTCTGCTAAAAATTGCTCACAGGGGAAATTACAACCACTAAAAGCATTTGGGGATTTCAAGCCTGGTAGAATGATTTTTCTCTCATTTTTCTCTCTCTGGCAGGGGTGGAAATACAGCACTTCTTCATAGGGTTGAGAGGAAAGGGGGGTGGGACAAAAACCATTGTAAGTGGTTCTTCTGGGAGCCTTCCCTGGGGAAAGCACCACTTCTGAATCTGAAGTAATGCTGTTCCAGTGCCTTTGTGTAAAATTAATCCATACTCATAGCTTAACACTGTAGCAAACACATTCACAGCACTGAAGAATCTAGCCTTGCTTTTTGTATCTTTATCACTTTGTTTAGCTCTGTTTTTAACCGTCTTGCCACAAAGGCTGCTATAATCCTTCAGGTTTCAGCTGTTTGCAGGAGAACTTCTGTATGTGCCAATAACCACTGCAGAAATGGCCTGACCAGAAGCTGTAACAATACTCCGTCCTCATTTATGGATGCAGTGACTGGTACATTTCTTCTTTCCATCTTTCTCCCTAAAGCTCTGTGGCATAGGGATGGTTTATAGCACACAGAACAGGACAGCAGGTAGCTAATTGGCCAGATGAAGGAGCACAATGCTGGCCAACTGTAACACGAGAAGATTCTGAATTCCTGTGTGGTGGCTATTTTATGGAAAAAGTAAATATACCTGTGCTTACATCCTTGCAACTGTAAAGTTCCTGTGGCAGAAACGCTCCAAGCCATGAACTGTAAGCATTCTAGCTTAAATATTTCTGCTTCTTCTTCTTCTTAGATGTTTTTGATTAATTCTATGGCTATTCATTGTCAGCTTGAGATTAGCCTGTCGTTGCATTATTAACTTGTGTGCTGAGCAGGACAAGCTGCGAGTACAAAAGCTGTGAAACTCTGAGCTGCGGACACGTGTTGGATCTTGAGTGGTGAATCCAGTGCAGGACCCTGAAGTTGTTATTGCTCTTAATTGTCGTAGCACTCTTAAAATTCAGAGAGGCAAGTTGCAGAAGATTACACCTTTTGGGGGTTAGAATCTTTGTAATATTTTGTCTAAAGTCTTTTAGTATCAGAGCAGCTCTTGGGGAAATCAGTAAGAAATAGGTTGAGCAGAACTAACTTCTATTGATGTAGGCCAAGTCAGTTCTCAGTGACATACTGATGCAATATTGATCTACAACAGGTCTCCAAAATGTTGGGCTGTGGTTTTATCTGTTTGCTGAGTACACACAAGACAGGGAGATCTGGATCCACCATCTGGAAAACATGAGGCGTGTATGCTGGTCTGAAAGTGCCCCAGTTGTGGCTACAATTAGCTGCTTGAAATGGGTGCTTGGAAATGTGACAAGTGTAGTAAGTGAGACAAGAAGATCTAGCAAGTGCATTGTTAAGCAAAGCAGTGAGTTAGGGAGCACATAGTCATCCCTGATAGTAGCTGGCTGATAATGAATAGGAAAATGTGTGGTATGATGTAAAAAAAACCAAAAAAACCCCCATATACAATAGAAGCTGGAATGCACAGTTGTTGGTCTCAGACTGCTGGAGGGTTTCACCTCTCTGTCTGCATTTTGATTCCTAATTTGCCATGATTTTGTGTACCCTTCTATAAGTGATTAATCTTATAGTCTTAATTTTAGTCTTTATTTCAGAATTCAGATCTATGGTGAGTGAAAGAGGAAAATTCTGGACTACTCAGTAGCTAGACAAGAGTAGATGAGAGACCTGGTTATGAGAGAAAGAGATCTAGCAACCAGTAACTGACCCAGTATATTTTCATTTACGTCTGGAATGTGTTTCCTTGATTTTTATTTTCCTGTTTTTTCTTTTTTTTTCCTTTTTTTTGGTGGTTTTGTTTGTTTGTTTGTTTGTTTTGTTAGGTTTGGTGGGTTGTTGTTGTTGTTGTTGTTGGTTTTTTTGCCAAGTGCATCCTTCTGGATATGGACGTAAAAAAAAAAAAAAAAAAAGAGGAACATTATATAAATCACCAGTACTCCAGTACTCTTGTGTTGTTATTTAACCCCAGCTGGCAACTAAGCACCACACAGCTGGTCCCTCACTCCCCGCCCTTGCCAGCAGGTGGGGAAGAGAATTGGAAGGGTAAAAGTGAGAAAACTTGTGGACTGAGATAAGAATGGTTTAAAAACTGAAATAAAATAAAATAATAATATTGATATTGATAACTTGTAATGAAAGGGAAGATAATAAAAAAAGGAGATGAATAAAACCCTGGAAAGACAAGTGATGCAAATAAAAAACAATGACCAGTGCCCAGCCAGTCTCTGAGCAGCAGCCTCCAGTCAACTTTCCCCCTGGTTTGTATGCTGAGCATGACACCACATGGTCTGGGATATCCCTTTGGTCAGCTGGGATCAGCTGTCCCTGCTGTGTCCCCTCCCAGCTCCATGTGCACCCCTAGCCCATCGCTGGTGGGATGGGATGAGAGGCAGAAAAGGCCTTGACCCTGTGTAAGCCCTGCTCAGCAGTAACCAAAACATCCCCATGTTATTACTGTTTCCAGCACAAACCCAAAACACAGCTCCACACCAGCTACTGTGAAGAAAATTAACTCTACCCCAGCCCAAACCAGCACATCTTGATAGGAATGGTTAAAACACACTCGTCCCCATTTTCAAGATACAAATGTTGTCCACTAAAGCGAAACCTCCAAGGACATGCCCACTGGTTTGTACTATTTCTGAGATATGTATTATTTACTTGACCTAAATATTCGTGTATGCCTTTCCATCACGTAAACAGAGCAAAAGAGATTGTACAGCAAGTGTATTGACAAGCTGCCTGGAGCCACTCATCTAAACCATAGGAACACTGCTATGATTTTTTTTTTTTTTTGTTCTGTTGCTGCTGTGGTGTAGTTGTGTATTGATTCTACGGGCTGACTTCTTTGGTCTTTTATTTCAGTGCTTTGACATCTCCTTGCCTGTGCAGTATGTAAACTCTGGTTACCAAAGTAATCAAAGTTTGGAATACATTTATTTTAAAGCATTTTAGGTCCTCTTTAAAATAGTAGACGTAGGAGCGGGCTCGTTAGAAGGGAGTTAATCTGAATTGATTTCAGAATAAATACAAGTGTTGAAAACCAGCCAAGTTTGGTAAAGAAAAAGAAGGAATACTCCTCATATGTTTCTCAGCTGCAACACAGCATACAAGCCCAGCAGAAACCAGAACTTTGTCTGAAATTTGTAATTGATTACCTTGGTTATTGTCAAATCATTGTGAAAGTGAAATGAATAAAATCACTCACTATGTAAAACCCAAAACACTTTGGCTGTGACTCGGCTTCCAAAATATGGAATACATTTGACACTAGTTTGGATAGACCTATGGTTTGGCCACCCTTTTTCTGTCTGTCCTAAACACCTGTTTTCATTTAGCTGTACAAGATGGACCACAGTTCTGCACTTAGCTTTACACTCCAAACAGCTCTACTGAAATCAGCGATAGCAGTTGACTTTGAACAAAATCCACAGTATCACACTTCATTTCTTCTGGAAAAGAAATATTGGAGAAAAACCACAGTGTAACTAGCCAAACTGATGGGAATTTTATAAGATGACTGTGACACATTTAAAACTCAGCTGTGCTCCTGTGGCTTCATTCTCTCCTTTCTCTTTGGATGCTAGCTCATTTCTCCTGCCCTTGTTTTACTTGAAAGCTGACACATTTCATGCCAAAGCTCCAGGAAAGATTTGTGACAGAGGAATGTTTCAAGGAAATAGGAACAAAGTAAAGGAAAACAAATAAAATTATGTTTGACAAATGAACAAGATGGTTTCTTAAATCTGCATTATTAGTTGATTAGTTGGTACATTTTAGTCCAGAAATCCAGGCTGGTTTTTGACTTTACTGCTTAATTTTATCTTCTAGTGGATTCAAAAGAAAAAACAACTGCATGATCCAACTGTGTGTTTGATGACTTGCTGCATGCAATTTTGAGTTGTTTGTAGTATTCAACTCTGTCACTAGATTTACCATTCTCATACGTAATAATTTTTTCATACATCATTGTACCTATCAAGCATTTTCAAACAAGCTACTTTGGTCTGCATCTGTAATAGCTGTGTTATAGAATTATTGATAGATTAAACTAACCTAGTAATTTCCTTATTGCATCAAATCCATCAAAGAAGATTTTTAGCAAATGCTTATTTTAGTGTCTTGCCCACTATTTATGTTACTCAGTAGTTAAGATGTGGGCTTGACGTTTGAGAAATATGAGGTCAAAATCATGTTTTGCTGCATACTTTCTTTGTTAACTAAGTCCCTACGCATGGGAACAAAATTAATGTCTTGTATCCTCTAGCCCTCCAGTTTCTCTATGTATTTAGTTTAGCATTAGATAATGTCTGAGTGTAATTCCAACTTGCTTTAGTTTAGGAAGGACCAGTCACTCTGAAACTGATTGCTTCTGCTTTGCTTTGTGATGAGAGGAACCTACGTTGATAATTCAGATTAAGAAACTGAAAGTTCTATGAGGTGAACCTCAGTCTTTCAGTGTTTCAGCTCCTCCTCTCTGAAGCAGACACAGCAGCATTACCATGCCTCAGGAAGCTGCCACAAGGATGCTAACAATTCTGAGATATTTATGAATCATAATAGAAGCTTATACGAATATAAATATTTATCTCATGCAAAAAGGAGGGTTTCTATCTCCATCCAATTGAGCCTTCCTTGTACCTTTGCATTTACCAAATATATTTTTGCTGCCATTTGGTATTAGAGAGATTTTGCATATAAAATGAAATGGGAAATCTGAATTTTTACATATTTTTACAGGCTTATTTAAAAGTAAAAATGTAATGGTATGCATATTACCAAGACTGCTAAAGAAAGGGCAGACCCTTAAACTGTCTAATTGCATCTTAAAAAATAAGCAGCAATCCATCTTACAGCCATCCCTGGGAAAAGTTCCTGTATGAAGGGCCACGGCAAAGAGGGATTTGAGACTTTCTAAATATGGTGTGGAAATTTTTCCTTTGCCTGTGGAATTTGAAGGGCATCTGCATTCTGGAGTGCCATTTCCAGCAGTGAATGTAGTGAAACATGGACAGCTTGAATGAATCATGATGACCTCATTATTGTTTTCAACAAAGATAAGAAGCTCCATAATCAAAACATGTGTTAAGCTGGAGAGAGGAACTTCAGAAAACTTTCCTAAGTTTATCTGGCCTTTTTTGTTTTTTTTGTAACAGGCTGCATGGAAGATGACTCAATGAAATGTCCCAGTATGAGCCATTATAGCCAAAGCAAGAAAATAACGCGTGAAGTGGCAAATCCGATTGGTGACCTCTCAAGTCTCTCTGATGGGCTGTGTTGCTGTTCCACAACTTTCTCTCAGTGCATGTAGGAGTGGATCTCTGGTAAAGCCAGGCTATCTGAAGCTGGTTCCTCCTCCAAATGGATAGAACAGGCTGTGTGAGGGGGGAATATTGGTGTGGTGTGCTTCACAGGTAGGTGCACTCCTGCATTTGCTGCAGCAATCCCAGTGCTATGTCACATAGAGTTATGTCATGCGTCGCTCTATTTTTTTTGGTCTTATTGCAGCTCAACAACTGGTAAGCTCAGAATTAATGTGCAGCAGTAAGTCCCCACGGAGCAGATATTTAAGGCCAGTATTTCAATATCAGAATCCCATAGGCACAAATTAAAACCACTCTCCTTGCAAGATTTACAGCTCTCCTTCTGATTAGCAAGAGCCAGACATTGTTCCCTGAAATGTCAGTTTTGCTGCAGCTCAGTAATGGATGTGACACTAATTAAAGAAAGCAGAGGAGAAAAAAGCATTGCTGTTGTAACTCTGGCAAAGCTGCTGGCAGATATGTATTTGACTCTAGTGTTGCATTTTGGATACCTGCACAGAGTAATACTTACATCTGTGCCAGTAGTTTGTAGAGCAGGTTACTTCTCTTTTTCATACTCTCTTTTGTATTAGGCACCTATTGGCAATGCAGAGGCATTTAGCTACTTTCTCTGTGGAGCAAGCTGTGTGGTTCAGGGAAAGCACGTTTTATTCCATGTGCATTTTCTTACGGAGCAATCTGCTCTTCTGTCTTTACAATGAGAATGAAAGATGTCTGAAAAACTTAAGAGCCATGTGGAAAGTAATGGAAATCCCTGGTACAAATGGGATGGAATACATGAGAAAGAATGCATCAAAAGGCTGCATTTCCTCGCTGATTAAGAGGAAATGGTCTGTACTGCAGTACTTCATGAAGGGAGCATTCCATTTCTGTATAACTGGCTACAGACTTTTTGAAACAACCAGGACTTTGAGAGATGGCCCTGACCCTCTCAGCTTCTCTTGGTTTGCAGCACTGGCCTGACAGCTGGAGCTGTCAAGATGTAAACTGAACTTCAAAAAGTGCCGGTAGCTCTGTATGAAAAATGTAAACATGGATCACAAAATTGCTGTAAGGGCGAATTCAGCCAGTCCTTGGAGTCTGAAGGCCCTTTGTTTTATTCCCTCTGCTTATATAATTTTGAGCAGGTCCCTGATGAAGTGCTGCTTTAGACATCAAACCTAGAAATCAATAAGTATTTTTTAACTTCAAGGTTGTTGGGATTCAGTGCCTTGGATGGGTATGTACGGAGTGCGTGGATGGGAAGATTAAATGTAGCAGTTGGTTATTTTCCTGATTATGCATTATTTGTAGGATACATTCTTGAGCTGGTGAGGGAGTAGGTAATTGGGATTTACTTGGCTGTGACAACAGCCAGTGCTGAGTGAAATGCTTGGATGGATGCAGGTTCTAGAAAGCTGCTTTGTTTTCCTCATTAGCCTTTTTCAACCCCTGTTCAAACAGTCAGATTGCTTTAGAATTAAGGTCGAAGTTAAGAGAAGTGGTTAGTTCCTCCATAAATCAAAGATGTCCAGACACAAGGAAGGAGAAATTCCACCCTGCAAACGTAGCATGGAAGTATAAAAGAAAGAAAATACACATAGCTTAAGCTCTTTTAGGTAAAAGGGGAGGGTTACAAATACTCCACTTGCTTACTTGGCACCTCGGCTGTGCGATGAACACACATTCTCCATCTCTCTTGACTGGGAGAGATGATGGAGAAAGGCAGGTAGTTCCCCAAATTACTTTACGCAGACGTATTTTAATACATATCTGTGCAAACATGCATCATGTGTGGCATGCAAGGGACACTGTTCTGCTTTCTAGAGAAGGAACCAAAACCTCCAGTCTTTACACACAATTCTCTGCACACCTAAGTGGGCACTGTCCCAGTCCAGCCCTGCGCAGCTGCACAGGGTCCTGCTTTCAGTAAGCAGCTGATGTGGGTTCAATGCCAGGTTCTCTGTAAAGAAATCACAGAGTTAAATATTTTGTTCACTTCAACGTTACTGCAGTGTTTTTCAGATGGCTTCTGGCTGGTGTCATTACTGTTTGTCACAGCACACTTATTACAGCATTGCAGGGAGCTGTCGCCACTACAGAGGCAAAAGCAAGCCTGTCTGCTGTTCCCTACCAGGAGGTCGGTGCTTTACTGCTCAGTGCAGGAAAGACAGATTACTGTTCAAATAAAATTGTCCAGCACTGTCTGTAATGGTAGAAATGGTTAATTGTGCCATGAATAAAAATCCTGAATGCATAAAATGCTGGAATAGCAGCCTTTGTCTCCTTTAGGTAAATGTGTTCAGCTGGTTCAGGTGAGAATTGTACTGAGCCAGGGTCCTGTTATTATCCCACTACTGCTAACTTAATTAACAGCTCAGTGCTGGCAGGTATGATTTTGTGCTACTTACTATACAACAATGTATCACAGGGCTTACCAGTGAAGACAGTGGAAAGTACAACAGATGGATGGGGGAAAAAAACACCCCAAACCAGATGAGCTGGAGAACAGGGGGTATGTGTGAGAAGGGAGGAGATGACAGTAAAGCAGATTTTTATAAACCTGATCATTAGCTTGGCTCACGTATCTGTTTACTAGGTATGCTCAGCTAGAATACATAATCGAGCTCAGTCTGGAGACATTTAAGGCCACAGTGGCTTGCTGAGGGAGGACTCAGTTCACGTATGAAAGGCACAATCTAAGAAAATTCTGACAGGAGGGAGAATTAAGCTTTTGGGCAGATTTTATCCTGCAAATTCTTGAGATGTATTAGGGTAGCAGTGAAAGGAATCTCTGGTTTGCTGATCAGAGAAGCTGCCCTCACTCACTGATTTGGTGAGTTGGCCTCTTGGATCTTTTTTTTATTGTTTTATTGTTTTTTTATTGTTACTTGATGACCCAGCTGGCAGCTTTTAGTCTTCTCTTTTAATGTTTAATTAATTACATATATGTTTCCTATGGAGATTCCTTACACAGCTTGACTCTGAGTTGCTTTTTTTCAGCCCTCTCTTCCACACAGTTAGTATTTATGTGGGTTTTCCCCACAGTGATGTGTTCTGGAGCAAAGTACATCTATCTTCTCTTAGCTAAATAGCAGCCCACAAGACATCGTGTTACATAGCAAAGGTAAAAAGGGAAAAGTGACGGGAAAAGCAGTTCATGAAAAAATATAAGATCCTTTTCCTATATCCAAGTCCTTAAATGAAGAATTTTTCCTCTTTTGTTTAACCAACCAAGTGAAACTTCCTGAGGGGTAAGAAACAAACAATTCCCACCATAAATGAACTGGGAATTATTTTTACAAATTACTTTTTTAACTATACCATATCTGATCCTCCTGCTGGTGGGAGCACAATGTAAGAGCCTCTAAACCAGAAACCAACCAGTTCAATGTTCATTGTTTATTTTCTGGTTTTTCGGATTACACTTCTAGTTTGTTTAGCCATTCTCTAACAGTAAAAGAAAAAGGTGAGAATTTTGCTGATTCATACTTCCAAATCTACAGGTTTCAAGGATACAGCTCTTGACATATTGCAGAATAACATAAAGAAGTGTGTCAGTGATGAGACAGCTGCTCTCCTCAGAGGCAGCAATAAAAAATGCAGGGCAAAGCCTCCAACCTCAAGTATTTGAAACCATGACTTGCATATCTAAAGTTTGTGAGAATAGCCGCCATAATACAAGGTGCTTTTTTGTTTATTTAGTTATAAATCGTGGTTGCCTTGTTTGCCCTCTGTCTTTCAGCCATTAGGATTCCCACAAACTTGCAGCCCACATTTGTAACTAATATTCTGGGTTTTCCACATACAACAGCAAAGCTGAAAGTGCTGAAATTATGTCTCTGTTGAAGTCTCTAAAAGTCTCTAGCTACTTAAATATTTTACTATCACTTTTTTCCATGGTAGATACATGACCAAAAATTCTGAGCACAAATGCCATTCTTTTAAAGGTGATTAACTGAGGCAGAGAGATTGAGACCATCCTGCTCTTCCTTTTTCTCATTAGCTACAGTTATGGCTGTAAGCTGTGTGATGCACAGGACTGTCTTCATCTATATTGCACTGTGTATAATATGATGCCTCTGGGATATAAATAGTAAACAATGATGATAAACGAATTCAGATAACTAAGTAGCTGCCACTACCTTTGCTGCTTTGAGAATTTGAGATCTTGTCTTTAGTAGGGGAATAAGGCAGACACGTACAAATTGAAGGCTTTTTTGTTTTTTAAATGAAGGTTTGTACCTTATGTTTGAAAGATATTGTGATTATTAAGACCCCAAGAGAAATTAAATTGGGCATGGCTTAATTTGAAAAGTTGCTTCTTTATGCATCCAGAGTGCTAGTGCCAATTCTAGAAATTTTGTTGGTGTTTGGGGAGGGAAGGCAAACAAGCAGAAATATCCAACTTATATTTTAAGAAACCCAGGAGATAAAATGAAAAAAGAAAAAGAAACAACATGAATCTCAGATATAGAGAGGATCCAGAAGCTGCTACAGAAACAACCCATTTAATGTCATCATATTTTATAAATTATCTAGCAAATTCTGGAGTGTGTGTGTTTCCCTGTCTATTGCTCCCATGGGACTTTCCTTGTTTTGATCTATGCTGTTTTATGTAGTCAACTTGAATAAGAAGAGAGTGCCAGTTTTTCTGTTGAAATACATGTGACCTTCTAGCCATCAAAATCCAGCATTTTTAAGAAAAAACGACATTTTAATTTGTGAAAGGCATGTCCCAATCACTTAAAACACGACAGTGAAAAAACTCCAAAGCTTTAATCAAAAAAAGCTAAATAATAAAGGCAAAGTGCTGGACCTTGAGCTGGATGTCATTTGGTGCAGATTTGTTGAACTCTCATGCTGGTTGCCAGGATAAAGATGTGATGCATGTTTCTGTTTATGTCTCTGGTTTTATTTGGATCTCTCCATTTTTTTTCCCTCTGGGGAAGTTGTTCTTTGACCCAATCATTTTTACACTGCAAGCAAATATCTGCAGTAGCCATTTTCTTGCTGAAACAATTTTTTTTCTTATTATTGCAAACATTAACTAGGTTCAGGTGGGAACTGTAACCAGGTAATACTGTAAGCTTTGAAATAGGCTGATTTGAAACACTCAGTAGTTGTAGAAAGCCTTTGGTGTAAAAAGAGGTATAGCAGTAAAATATTTTTGAACTTCAGTCTTGAAATTAATTCACAGGTTGTTCTCAGAGAAGGCACTTCTCCGAAATTTCTTTTCAGTGTGCTCTTAAATTTTCTATTGTACTGTACCAGCCTTCAGAGAAAAGGAAGAAAACAAAAAGAGAACAAGCAGGTTTTTTTCCCCTCTCACTCCCCAATATTTTTATGCTTTTATTGGGAGTGAGCCAGGGTCCTGTTTGACATGACAGCTTTTTCCTTTGTTTTGAGTCAATGCCCTCAGAACTGCAATCACACTCTCAGCTATTATCTTCCAACCTCTGCGAACCCTTGTTGTCCTCACTCCACTGAGAAGCCTCTGCATAATTTTTCTCTCTACGCCCTCTTCTTTCCTACCCCTGCCCAAACACTAAATCACAGCCAATGTTTTCTTCCCACTCCATGGGTGCTTCCCTGGGCCCTCTGCCAACCAGTGCCTGCCAGACCCATGTCTGTGTATACACACTGCCAGGCTGTCCTTCAAACAGGAGCGAAGTGGGAAATTATAGAAACAAGTTTCCAGCCATCCACAGCCTGTGTCTGCACAGGGCCTGTCAAATCAGCCAGCAAAATACTACAGGCAGCACAGGCAGGATGAAAGTGGGAGAGAAATTACCTCCTATCAGCTGATGTGCTGTAACTGTGCGCACAGTCTGTGGCAGAAGCAAATCACAGCCACAAGTCTTTCCTTGCAGACATTTAAGAGCATCAGGGCAGATAGCCATTGCAGGGTAGCTGACACAGAGCAACTTGTCACTGCCTGGTAACTTGTCTATATGCCTGAGGCTTCTCGTTTTCGGCCATGTTGCTAAGGTACGTCCAAGTTAGCCATGGTAGGAGAGTGATGTTTGTATCTGAAAACATGTCCTGAAAATACAGTGTCTCAGAGAACTGCAGCTAGAAACCCACTGCATAAAGGAACTGGTCTGATCCTGCTGCACGGGGAGCACATGTAGGGCATCAGTCCTGGTACAGGAAACTGTACAGGACAAGGCAGATGAGTGGGACTGATGTGATACTGCTTTGTGTGTACCTTGCTCTGTCTTTTTTACTCTATGTGCCACCTGTTTGGACATGAATTAGTCTTTGCAAAGCCAGGAAAATCTTTCTTGGAAGCAACCAAATGACAAAACCCAAAAACATTTATAACCCTGTTTGTGTCTAGATTGTACCTGCACAAAACAATAGTTTTGGCAGTTGGCATGCTTCAGTGCCAAAATAGAAACTTACAGCAGGAAACAGATGTGGGCCAAGAAGATTGTAGGACCTACTGTTACTAGAGAAGTTTCTGTTCTGTATTGCTGATTTCCTTTTTTGGGATTCAAAGTTCAAAGCAGGTCAGTCACGGTTTTTCACACCTCCAGTCCTCACTGTGTTTCTATCCTTCAGCCAAAGATTTCAGTCCTCCAAGTTCTGCTGCATTTTATAATGAGTAAGTGAGCCATTGCAGTGGTTTCCTCAGTTTTCCTAATTTTTTGTGTGCCCATGTCCTTCAATCTCAAACTCGTCTCCATCCTAATTTTTTGAAATTTGTCACCTCAGATCATTTATGAAATTTTCAGTCTCTGTACAAAACTTGAAGGGGATTGATTTCTCTTTCTAGTTTCATATATGTTGCTGAAATCTTCTGTGACTACCTTGGCACTCAGAACTCAACAGCAGCTTGCTACATAAAACACCTGAAGGCCTGATATTTCCCTCTGAGTACTGAACTCACATTAGAAATCCCAAAGAGCCTTGGTAAACCTGTTTTCAAGTCCTGCCAGAAGCATTAACTTGCTGCTCATCTTCTGAACCCAGCAGAGCAGGCTGGTGCCTGCAGGCAATGCGCCAGTGATATTGTAGTGCAAAGTAGGAGTGTGCATTAGCAGCAATTGCCCCCTTAGCATGCTTTGGTTCACATCAAAAGTTGGTCTTGGAGCACAGATTGAATTCCCTTCAAACATCACTAAACCAGAGATGCCCTTCAGGAGCACCCTGTGCACTGCTGCTCCTTGTGGGGTGTAGGTGGCTTGTGTAGGTGGCATGGGGCTGTTTCACTCAGTGGTGGCATTCCTTCTGCTCCTCAGTATGCTGCATGTAGGTATCACTTTATTGTCTTCATAGCCACTAACAAACCTTCCTAGAGGTTTGGAACATAATTTCTTTTCAAGTTACAACCGCAAAACCAAAGGTTTAGGAAAGTACCTTAACTGACAAAGTCTTAACTGAGAAGTCTGTTGCATAATTTTAGTGCAAATATCCCATTCACTGCCACCTTGGGAGAGGAGGAAAGCAAAACAGCTCTACTGTTTTTGGAGGAGCTTTGTCAATAGTACTGCTAAGGTACTATAGGGTTTTTTTTCAGGCTCTGCTCTGAGTGGAAGATTAATCAGAATCTTACTGGTGCTCTTCAGAGGCTTAATTAATCAATTCAGACCTCATGATAAAATAATCTTTAGCATCAGAGGTGGGGACAGACCTGTGGAACAAATTAAGGAAATAAAGGATGTTCTTTAAGATACAGACTGGCTAATGGTCTAACTGAAGATATCCCAAAATCAGCTCACTGTTGTATAGACTCTATAAAGTTCACAGTTTCACCTTGAAGCCATATTATCCAGTCATGTTAGTTTTAGTTAGGTTCCTAGCTCATACTTAACTTGCTAGTGAGCTAATTTGTTTTTTCCCCAGTGTCCCAATTAATTTTTTCAGTCATCTGGATACTTTGCAGTTATTTCCAAAATCTGGCAGTAATGTTTATTGCATTTCATCTTTCACCTTCTTATTTGTCCATATTGATATAAGTTTGACATCTTTCTTGTTGTGCAACTTACTTTTCTTTGATGTGCTTTGACACAATTTTGTGTTTTCCTGGATGTATCAGGTGCTTCCCATGGATTCCAATTAATGTTGTTTTGAGGTTGAGTTTATGACATGACACAGCTGTTGTGACAATGCTGTCTTCTCAAAGGGAAGGTAAATGAAGGTGGCTTCAGGTAAACAAACATCCACAGCTGCTGTAGTCACCATTTAAAAGCCTGTCTTTGCTCAGTATGTACCACAGACACCAACTATTTCTTGTCATATGCTGCAGAAATGAGCATCATTTTGTGATTACTGACAGCAAGATCCAAGATTTTCAAGCCTGAGTGTCATGTACCAGGGTTGATTTTTTAAATGGGATATCACCATGCTCACAGACAAATCGAAAGCAGCTTGATGTGATATATAGACACCCATAATGTTTCCAGACCTGCCTTGAAGGCATTTTGCTGCAGTGCAGCTATTAGAGTCTGGAGTCTGAGTTCACACTGAAGCTCATCTGGTGCTGTTTTATAGATGTATTCAGTCAGCTTTTGCAAGAGTTATTCTAGCAAGCTCTTACATGCAGGCTCTGTTGGAAGCCCAGGAGTGATCCCACGGAAACCTACAAGGCAATTCACAAGTTTAAAGCTATTCACTTTTAAGTGCCTTTGTGGAGTGAAGCCTGAAATCGCTTTGATAACATCTAACATCTATCATTTATTATAAATATTATCTGCCTTTAACTACTGGTGACTTATATACCAAGGAAATATCCTTTTGGAAGTAATTTTTAGGGGCAAAAGATTATTTATTTCATTCATAGTTTCCCCCACAAAGATCCCCAACTGCAATAAGTTTGGGAGAATAATTTCTTCTTTGCTAGGAGTCTTTGGATAAAATTGTACACCTAATACATGCAGTGGTTACACAAGAGTTAATGCAGGCTAGATGATGACAGAAGTCTCTTCAGGCGCTATAGTCTATTAACCTATAGGATAATTTACAAATGGAACGATTTATGGAGTGAGAATCTGTCTACTGTGCTGGAGGAATGAAACTGCATCATTCGTTCTGATAGAGCTCCTGTTTACACAGTGTCTGCACACCTATTACAAGGGAGCAAGAATAAATTACTGAAGACTGATGAATGTTAATGTAGTATTACACAGGCTATCTGTAAGCAAAAGTCTTCTCTAAATTTCATGTTGTTTTTTAATAGTTTCCTTCTGCAACAAATGCAGCATCGTGGAATATTCAAGTCCAAAGGCAATGATAACAACATATCATGGGTTGGGCAGGTTGGGGACATTGACAAACGAGAGTAATTTGCAGCAGTGGTAAAGATTTAGGCAATCACAGTAGCCTACAGCACTGCAGGCTGGGTTCTTCATAACAAGCCATTCTTGCAGCTGTTCTCAAGGATCTGCTTACAGTGACAGACTTTAATTTTTAGAAAAGGAGGGCAAGAGATATTATGAATAGGTATGATTACATCCCATTAGTTTTAATGGAATCTGATAAAGCTGGAGTCCTTGAACATTTACAGCCAAGCTACTGCTGAGGTCCTTAGGGCACTAACAGGCTCTGTTGGCCTTGCTTGACCTCCTCCAGGACCTGCCCCACCGTGACAAACCTGCCTGATAACCCGGGTGCTTGGTTGACCCTGCTGCCCTCCAAAGTTTTCCCTGTTTTCCTGCATGAGCAAGTGCCCACATCAACTATTTCCAACGCCACAGAACTAGATGATTAAAAGGAAAAATGATCCCAGTGGTTTCATCTGCTCGGTCTCGTGTTACCTGAGCAGCCAGTCCATTTCACAAGCTCCATTTCCAGGTCTCCTCTAAACACGGGTCTGTATGAGGCAAAATTTGGCTTCCACAGCGAGGGAGGGAGGCAAGTATCTTCCGAGAGAGCTCAACCCAGTCTAGGATGCTTTTGGAGTTCTCTTTCCTTCTCCTTGGACTGTAGGTTTCCAGCCTTCTCCTCTAAGTCCCAACAGCTGGATCAGGTGAATACATCTGGCATTAGCCTCCATCTAGTTCTACCAGCAGTTTCCATGCACTGATTTGCTGTAAAAGACCTCGCTGGCGTTTTCTGCCTAGAGATTTGGTCACCTTCCTAAAACAGGGCATTTTCTAAATTAATGCCAAATAAGCAGCGTTAAATACTTTCTTAAGAATCAGTTTTCATGCTAAAAGTTGCTGCCGTGGCTACAGAGACCGCTTTTGTTAGCCCGAAGAGGGAGAAGGATCCACACAAATGTGCACTGGGAGGGAACTGAGAAACAGTCTTTTCTTTGTATTGTCTATGAAACTGACTGAAATGTGCTTGCTGCATGGATCTGAACTGTATTATGCCAGATTTGGAGGTAAAATAGGTGCCAGTGTAAACTAGGTGTGAATAAAAGCAATTTGCAAGGATGAGGTTACAGAGAGGAAACCATGAGAAGTTATCTATGTATCGTCCTGTAAGAATTCTGTTTATTCTACTTTAGCACTGTTGACTGGTTGTTCCTGCTGCTGAAATACTTCCCTCCTGCCACAATCTCTCCCTTCAGCTCATCAGCACATCATTCATAGACAATCATTTACTCGGAGTCTTCCAGTTAGATTAGCTCCATAATTGTCCCACCAGAGTGCTGATCCAGACTCCATTCAGGTCAATGGGAGTCTTGCCACTAACTTGTGGAGCTTTGAGTCAAGACCAGGTAGCTCCCTGCCAGCATGGATCACAGGCTGGCTGCTGTGCAGCCCTTGGAGCTGGGAGAGTGCTCCAGGTGTGGGCCAGCACTCTGGATATATTCCCACCCAGAGCCTTACGCACAGGCAAATGTGGTGAGAAATGAGGTTCCTAGGAAGGGTTGCAAACCTATCTGGACAGCCCTTAAGCAAATGGTCAGGTCCTGGTCTGAAGAATCAGGAAAGAAAAATAAGGAAGGGTTCTGATGCAATGGCAAGGACTTGCAAAGGCTCAGATGTTCCATGGTGGAAAATCATGAGAATGGGATAAAGGAGGATTTAAGGAGAGGTAAGGTGATCCATATGAAAAAAGTTGGTTTGATCCATTAAAAATTGTCACATGCCATTTTAATTATGTTGAGAAAAATTTGGTGAACTTGGCTCTTTAAATGCTAGATTCAATTTTTGTTTCTCCTCTTGCTTTCTTGCTGTTGCCCCTGGACTGTCGCTGTATCTTCACCAGAGTAGATAGCAAGCAGCTCTGGGTGGCACCTGAGATGTGGGAAGTGGTAGAGTGGGGGACTTGCCAAATACCAGAATCCCTCTGCAATGTGAATGCCAAACCACAGCTCAGGATTCTATGTGTTTGTGTTTTTATTGCACTCTGGAGAGCTTCCTAGACTATTTTTTCTTTAGTGAAATCAGTATCTTCCACTTTGACTTTCTTGGGTTGTGCTCAAAAGATTTTGGCATCATTCAGACTGAAACTGGAAAGTAGACAGATCCTGCTTAGCATTCAGCCTAGAAATAAATCCATGTGGGGAAATCTGACATGAGGGTTCCAGTGGCTTTCATTTGCTAATGCCTTCACCCAGTGCCTACCACGCTAAGCTGCTTCCCCTGCATCTCCAACACTATCGTAAATTAAGTGATGCAGTCCTGATTTTGCCACCAGATATTCCTACCACAAGCTTTTGAAGCCTGGTGGGTCTCTGGTGACTTCGGAAGTCTGCCAGTGCTGGATGCACCCAGTCAGTGGAGCAATGAGCAGGCATAAAAGCCTGTCCTGTAAAGTGAATGTGAATCAGTGATCCTCGCTGAAGGAGCCTTTATCTCTGGTGCCATGAGGCTTTGAACAACACTTGGGAGGTTGGCAGAGGGGTGAAAGGTAACCCCAAGGAGCCCAGATTAGGCAAATGTAATTAGGGATCAGCTGGACGTAGCCGTGGTGCTGAGGTAGGTGGCTCCAAACCAGTGAGGCCATTCCCCTGCCACTTGGATCCAGCTGCCACTTCCCAGATGTCCCTGCAGCAATGTTAGTGTTTCTTTGCCTGTTACAGGGGACAGTGATATAAAGTAACCTAGATACCCAGCATCGAAATTGGTCTCTTGGGCTTTTATTAAAAACAAGCATATTTGAAAAGCTGTCTACCCCTGAAATGGCTGCCGAGGGAAGAAAAGTGTTTGACGTGAGAGCTGAAAGTTTTTGTGTGTGCCTCTCTCTCTTGTACCGCCAGGTACTGGGAAAGACAGGGAGAGGAATCATTCTCATGGGGACTGTTCAGATAACTTGAAAAGGGAAACTCAAGAGCAGCTCTTTTTTTTCTGCTCTATGACAGTCCTGAGTGAGATGGTCTTGTCTTATACAAGCTCATACAGCATTTGTGTGGATTTTCTGGTACTGTGATCCTTTTACTGGGCAGGTAATTATCTTCTGTCCCAGAGAAAGCTATTGAGGACGTACCTGCCATGAGAACAAGCCACTGCTACAGGAACCCAGCTGTCCCTGTGGGCTGGTGCCAGCATAGTAACAAAGCTGTGTTTTTAAATTATACAGAGGTGCTTAATGAGTTTTCGCCTTGTCAGGAGAGCAGTCCAAGGTTAACGAATGATGTGTCCCAAAAACGAGAGTGAGAAAAGCTGAGTTTTGAAAACATACAACCAGCAGTGTGAGCCAGTATTTTAAAACAAAACTACGATAGTATCTTTCTTTTTATGGAAGCAAGGCTCAGCATTACAGAAAGCAGGAGAGAGGCACTCTGATTCTTAGTGCAGTGTGGCAGCTAGAGTATGCTTAGCATGTTATTATGCTATCAGTGGAAGTGTTTAATGAGATTTACTAGATGTTCCCAAAGCTGTCCTGTCATGTTTATGTATTCAGACAGGGACTCAATGAAGTGGCCTGTGATTTATTTGGCTGGCAAGCCAGGGCAAAGGGGGATTTCCATGTTTCATGCTACATCTCATCAAGCAAATCTGCTTTCATTTTTGCTGAGATTATAAATGTTGCACATGGAAGGAGCACAGCACATGCATTTTCTTTAAATTTTGGGAGGCATTTGTATCTGCCACTTGACATTTGGATTGCAAAGGTAACCCTACATTATCAAGAATGTACACGTTTCATAGATTAGTATCCAGCTAATTGGTGGAGGCTAAAAAGAATCATATTTATCCAAAAACAAGGAAGGGAGAAAGATTTGCAATTATTTATGAGAAAGAGCTTTCGGCTTTGAATACTAGGAGGTCCCATCCCTGCTGTGCCACATCCTCAAAGCAGTGCTTCCCACATCCCCCATCCTTTAAACGCTTGGATATGAAGCTCTGTCCTCTTCTCTCACCCCATGTCCACAGACCAGAACCCCAAATCAATCCCACCATCCTCGCTGCCCTCCTTTCCTGTTCCTGATAGTCTCAGGATGGTACTCCCTTGTCTCCACAGCCCTGACTGCTTCTGGCTCACATTTGTAATGAGTCCCTGCAGAGCAGAGCCTGTGGTGAGTGGGGGGCTGGGAGCGTCTGCCTCACACTGGCACAAACTTCTGATGTCTGTTAATTGGCACTCACTGCATGTGTAAAAACTCTCACTCCCACCCCGTTCACACTTCTGCTCACTTTATTTTGATATATATCACACTCTTGTCCATTTTTTGTTTTGTGACAGCCATACTTAAAGCCAGACTCTCCAGCACACATCTCTGGATTGCTCATAGAAAGCAAGACATGAGGAGCATATAAGATATATTTTTAGAGCCTAATTCCTAAAAACACCTTAAATCATCTTGAATTTGCATAAGTCTAGAAGCTTGTCATAGGAAATCATCGGCAGATTAAAGTGTGTCTCATGAGAACCTTCAAGGCTCCATACAAGTACCAGCGCTACTCAATATTTTTGGTACTGAACTAGAAGACAGAAGAAAACTTGCAACTCACCCAAAGACTGTATAAAGACCCATAGAGATAAGGGGGCAGATCTACAGAGAAGTCTGGAGTGCTGGATAAGTTGGCCTTGTTACACAATGTTGTATTTAAGTGTAATCAAATGGATGCTTTACATAGGAAAACAGTGACGCTGATAAAAGCCTAAGAATCCCAGTGCGCATGTACTTGAATATGAAATTCCTTTTTGGTGCTACAGCAAAAAATGCTCATAAGATAGGTAGCTAAAAGACTGCTGAGTCAAAAGGGAGTTAAACTCTGTACTTAACACTACTATGGCTGGTACTTGAAGGCTGCACCCTATTTATACATTCAAAAAAAGAATGATATAAAATTTGCAGAGGTTGTGAAGAAGTCACATACTTTTTCTGAAGATAGTGCTTTACAATGAGAAATAGAAAAGGCATTTTTAGTCCTGGATGCTAACTTGACGTTGATCTTTATCACTTTGCTTGTTTATGCTTTGCTACAACCTGAAGGGAGCCAGGAGCATAACCAGGGCAGGTGCTGATGGGTGCTTGCCCTGTTGTAATGCTTTGGCATGGGCACCTGAATTTGGGCCAGACAGAGAATGAGGACAGAACACAGGACTGGATGGACCATGGTTCTGCCATGCATGGCTGTTGCTAATGTCCCCAACTGTTTGTCCAGGTCCTAATATTTCCTTAAAACAAAATTAAACTTTTGGGCTAATTGCAGGAGTAATCATGGAAAAAAAAACCCAGAGCTTGTGATGAACAAGGTAATGCACACCTGAGCATCTAACAGTTCCTTTGTCCTAAAATGTGTTCCCATTTGCAGGTAAATTTTTAAGGACAATACCAAGTACATGTTTAAAGGCATGAGTTTAGCTGCATGGTCAAGGAACAGCTTGTTTTAACACCTTAAATATCTCTTCTCCTCCTAAAATATGACACACAAGATGACATGCCTTGCTTCGTAACCAGGTTGGTGGATCTGGCAAAACACTGCTCTCTACAGCTCCCTGAAGGGCTGCTCATGTATCCAGCTTACTATTATGGAGATCTCTTTCTATATCTCTTCAGTGTGTATCCATCATCACCTTCAGGGAAGCTTGGAGATGCCTCTCTGCTGCCATAGAAGGAGGGCAGGATTTGAACTGGGTTGCTATTCCTTGCCTTGTGCAGTTCCCTGCTGCCTGGGGTGCACCCCAGCATGAGGCATCCAAGTGATCTCACCACCAGAGGTCCATATTCCATCAGGAGGACAAGGATGCTGAAAGCTGGGCATTGCAATGGCACACAACGGTAAATTATTGTTAGTGTCCTTTTTCCAGGGTCTAAGAATTATCCTCTTAGTGCTGTAATTCCTCATATGTATAATATTCTGTGAAACAGTGGGGGTGATATGAGGTTAGATATGTTCAAATTGTTAAAAGATGTAAATTCTTGAGCCATTTGGGTAATCCCATTTAGTGATGGGGACCTTGCCAGTGCCTTGGACAAACAAATCCTCAGATTTGTGTGGTGCCTTCAGCTGTGAGTCAGTCTGGAGAGATAACCAAGTAGCAGTAGAAAAAATCCTACCAAGATCACACTGACAGCTTTGCATTTCTCTTTGGAAAATCTTATAAAAGATTCCATGAATCCAGTAGGATCACAAGGGTTCATAGAAGTGCTTGGTAGTGATAAAGATTAGATGTAAAACTTCTGGTGGAGGGGTGTGGACAGTGCTGGTGTCTCCTCCCTGAAATTGTAATTAGTGTACCTGAGTCACTGTTAACAAGATTCATGGTCAGGCACGTGGCAGAAATTGTGCATGTCACTACTTCTTTTTATTATATCAGATGCACGTTTACTGGCAGCGTCTCCACCCTTGTGTCCTCCAGGATAGTATTTAAATCCAAATCAGAGGGAAAGAACACAGCTGCTAAAACACAGACTTTCCTCTCTTGATTCATGTCTGTATTCAGATTCTGTATTTTAGCATACATTCAGTTTTTCAAAAGTTGTTGTTTTGCAACATCTGATGTTGTTTTTGCATCTTTAATGCATAGTGTTTTATGATGGTGCCTTAAGAAATTGTTAGCAGTGACTGCAGAGCTGTTGCAACCATTAGTTTTTTTCAGTACTATAACTGTTTAGTAAAGGCAATCATGTATTGCTGTTATAATGCATTTTTACTGCTCAGATCACATTTGCACTAGTTTATTTCATTACTATGCACCTTTTCCAGCTGGGCTTATGCAATTTGCCAAGTTATGCTCATAGATATAATAATGAATGTTACTTTAGTGTCTAAAAGGCAAGAGAGAGGCACGGTTTCTCCTTAATTTCCATTAATAACGTAAGCGTGCTGGATTTACCAGGTAGTGCTTTTTTCTAATGAGGAGGTTCAGAAAGATTTTTCCCATGTCTTCAGAGAAAACCATGTGACAGAGCTGCATGATTTGCCCAATGTCCATAGGTGGAGAACCACAACTGAAGCATCAGGGATTTCTGGAGCCCACTGGCACCTTGCTGCAATTTTGGCTGGAGACACGACAGTGCAAGTTAGACTACCACACGTCAGAAAGCTGATGGTTCTTGAAAGTATATCCTGCAATCAGTAAAACTTTTCCCATTTTTTAAAATATCCATTTGAAATGCAGCAAGCACCAGCAAACCTCTTCCTACATTTTGTGTACCTTTGCCGTGTTCTTTCTGTCTTGCAGATGCTAGTTTGTGATGGGCACAAAAAAGAAGTCTTTCTCTGTTGTCTGTTTGGAGGATGAGAAGCAACCAAAGGGGTACTAAGCCTCTAAACACAATGGAGCTAAGAATAAGATGTAAATATTCACAGCTGAACATTTTTATTTGAGTCTTATGTTGTGTGCATATTAGTAGGAGTGAAACTGGAGGTTGAGTTTGTATTTTGCAGTATTTCACGTTGAGTTGGAATAATAATGTTAGAGTTTTGTGTTTGCCTTGCAGATGGCTCCCCAGCAAAAAGCTTGCATGTGTGGCAGCAGTTCAGTTTCCGAATCTCTGGAGTCAAAAGCAATTTGTCATTTGGCATTTATTTCAAATGAAAAAAACCTGGAGTCTCTCTGGTAGATAAACAGTCACAGGACTTGAGCTTGACTAGTAGGGGCAAAGCAAATAACATGTATAACACACCAAATTCCATGCTTATTTACAGGTGAGGCAGGATATTTAATCATCTGTTATTTCTAAAGGGTATGCTTTCTATGGCAGGCAGCATAATTTAAACAGATGAAGGGAGATTGGAAAGGGGTTTGCTTTAGAATTTGTAGGAAGATTTCTACTTTACTTACTATGAAGTTTGGATTAATGAAACAGGAGTGAGTTTAAAATAAGTTTTATGCTTACTGATTTGTAATACTAGTGCTTAGAATGCATCTAGGCCTTTCAGTGTTCCTATTTCAAATTATATGCATTAGGCATTGAAAACTAAAGCTTAAAGTTCAGTTATACTGGAAAACAAGAACTCTATTCCATGAAGAGATATTGCAGTTCCAAAACCCGTTTTCATTTTGTGTCAAAATGAAGCTGCAAACTTTTCAAAGTACATCCATTAAGGATGACGAGAGGTGTAAAGACAAGGGTACTATGTTGGGATGTAATGTGTAGAGGTGTCACTGCTTCCCTGGGTCAGCAACAGGGGTTGGAACTTGGCCTTTGCATCAGCCACGATGGTCACTGGCTATTCTGGGCTGAAAACTGAGTTCTCTCTGACACGGCATCACATCCACAGGCCATTTCAGTTGTAACATTCATGATACACAAGCAGCATTCAGATTTTGCAGGTCAGATGAGGTCTTTCTCTCTCTGGCTTTTAGTAAAAGAACCCTACTTGGACTTCTTCCAGGTTTCTCGAAATAAATACAGCTCTGAAAAATCCCTTGGTCTTGCCAAACTGGAGTTTGATTTTGTTCCATGAATATCTGACAGCTTGGATAAACCACTCCTGCAAATAACTTACATTTTCTCCTCTGGCTTAAGAGAAGGTATAAGAGAACTTGTGAACTTACCTATGGAAGTTTACTTGCTGAATGTCTCCCTAAGTGTGTGGAGGAGCTCCAGGTAAATAGTGGCAAAGTTCCCTCACTGCTTGCGTTCTGATTCCCCAATAAAATCTTCCCCGCTGGGACATTAAAAATAAATCCGTGCTGGTTGTACAGAGAGTGGCCCGTGGACAATCCTAGTGCTGGCTTGTTTCACTCTGCTCTTTCCCTCTGTCCAGCTGTATCTGCCTCTTGTGTCTCACGTGCACATCACAGGGCAGGGGCTGTACCAATTTTAACAGGCTAGTTCTAGGACTTCTTCATGCTAACAATGACTCTCGCAGTAAAATGAAACATATTTGGGAGTCTCAGCTTAGTCACACTGCCAAGTTTCCTTAGTTTAAGCAAATAGAGAACAGCTTTCCTAGGGTAAGATAGAACTACATGCCTGATTCACATTATGAACAAAATACTTATGCCAAAAAATCCTATTGTGTGGCAGGGCTGAAATGGAGATAGACACAGCCCCCTGGATCCAGTCAGTAGGTTTAAGACCAGAAAGGAGTTTATCTTCGGGTCAAACTAGCAAGCGCTATCAATTTTTCTTTTTACAGCTTAGATTCTTTTTTAGGGTCATCTCAGCTCTGTTACGTAATAGACTCTCTCTTCCTGCAGAAACATGAGGAAAATTATAGTTTTCATTTCTTCTAGGTTTTTAGGTGGAGGTTTTTTGGGTTTTTGTTTGACTTTTTTATGTGCATGCACATCGTCACATCTGAGGCTTTTAGTCTTTTAGATGAAAGATCTTAAATTAGTTGGAGCATGTTATAGCTCTTTTTGGTTTTTTATGGCTTGCAATTGTCAGGTGCACCAGAGTGAATGTTATTTATAACTTATTGTTATGTTTCTGGAGCTCTCCTTCCTAGATTCAAACAAAAAACCCAATCACTTCATCTGGTCTTTGGTGTCTTGCAATAGCAACAGGCAAATTGTATTTTAGTACATTGGGAAGAGATATTACAACAGCTCTAAATATTTTGGGGCAATAGCAAGTGATGGAAGAGGGAGTAATAAATAGGACCCTCCGTCATTCTTGAGAGAGTGGAGTGATTCATATAATAACCTGAAAAAAATCATTAAGATATCATTATCTCATTGTGTATTTCAAATTAATCCACTGAAAACCTTGCCAAAATGTGGATTTGAGATAGTAATTATTGCCTTACTGCGTATCTTGCTGAAAATCCATGCAAAAGGATGATGGATTTTGTGGGATCTCCTCCCCTACCACATGCCATAAGAAATGTGGGAAAACATGAGGAATGTCAGCCAGATAAAAAGCCCCAGAGCACTTTATTTCGTGTGGCAATATTTATAACCAGCTGTGTATTAATGCAGAGGCCCTGGAGATGCGAGTAATACAGGACCAAAGATGAGTCTGGAGCTCCTGCCCCTGTTCTTGGTACCCCAGCGTGCTCTGGGGAGTGGGAACCAGGACCTCTGACTCCTCCCTACGTGGGTACCTTGACTCCTGGGCACAGGCTCGTGCTCAGCCTTTATTAGTGGCTGCTCTCCTTTCAGGCACCACTGAATGTTTTGCCGCCCTGTGGAGCAGAAAAAACCCATGGGAACATCAATAAGAGCAGCCCTTTCTGTGCAAGGTGAGAAAACCAGAAGGTCGGAAATAGACGAGAAGTGCCTGGGCAGCAGTAGGTCATACCAGTGCACAGTGAGTCCCTGATCCTCCACTGGCACAGGGGCACTTCCATGGCAATACCCGATCACCTCAGTGGTGTGGGGCCCCAGGAAAGAGGGGCAGGGGCTGGGCTGGGGCAGAGCCCTGCTTGCTGTCAGCCCTGAGCTGTGCAGCTGCTTCCAGACTCGCTTGCTGCAGCTAGAGCTGAGCCAGGGATAAAAATGCTGCTATCGGTAGCTTGTAAATAAGAATTCACACGTGGTGCTAAGCCAATTTGGTGGTGTTATTTCCTTGTTCCTGTTGTTGCTAAAACTGCACTCATAGCAAAAAGCTGAAGGGATTGAAAGTGTCAGAAGTGTAAGAAAGCTTTAGACTTTGAAGTGGGCATTTGAAGGGCTTTCTTCTTACGCTTTGGTCATAAAGCAGCTTTCATTTCTACACAAGCACTGATGCACTCAGGATTTATTTTATGGCTGGCGAAATGAGTTGGAATTTGCCTGCTCAGTGGCTGCTTCTGCATCCTATGTGTGCAGAGCAGCCCTATTGTCTTTGACAAGGATATTACCCGAGAAGGGTAATGGTCATTGACACAATGTCTTGCTGCCTGCCAGCTACTTGCAGTGCCTTTTTTTCTTAACAGATTCCTGTACGCTTGAGATACAGCTTTTCTGGGTAAATTCATCATGTCAAGAAACTAAACATCAGCACTCAAACTTTGCAAAGGCATTTTCATGCTTCTGTGTTCTGGATTTTTTTTGTTTTGTTTGGTTTGGTTTTGTTTCTCCTTGAAGGAACCAGCAGGGATTGGAAGTAGATGATTTGAGATTTGACAAGACAACAATAACTCTACTGGCCTGCTGCTTCTTTCGCTGGCTCCCCAGTTATCAGAGAGGCAGGGAGGAGGGGAACAGCCAGAAGCAATGCAGGGGAAGTGCTGGGCAATGAGCAGGACAGTAGAGATGTAGGTGAAGCATTAGCAGAAGGGCTGATGTGTAAGGGAAAGGTTTTCTCTGGAGGGGGACCTGCTCTGGAGCAACGACCTTGTGCATGTCTAAGAGTTAGCTGAGAGGAACAGTGGGAGAGCAGGAAAGAAGGGGTGATGGATTGGAAATGGTGGGAGGCATGAGCCAGACCTGATGTCAGAGCTGCTTTGGTAACTGCTGTGATCGTAAACACCTGCCCAGGGCCTGATAGCTCCCACCGTGTGGGCTGTGGGTGGAGAAGGTGGGCCATGAAGGAGAGCTGGAGGAGCTACAGGAAGATTAGGAAAATGATTTTACAACCAATTTATCTTTGGAAAGATCAGTCCCATCACAATCCTCTCTGCTGGCCCAGCTCCTGCCCACGATGTCACTTTCCACAGCATTGCATGAAGAATTTGGAACTTTAAAAATACAACAATTTCTATTTATTTCCTCAGGAGCAATCAAGATTCCCAGTTCAATGTTCAGTAAATAGGCTAAAACTGAAGTAAACAAGTCTCTAGCCTCCAGACATGGTGACACAGGGACTCTCACTCCCGCAATGGCTCTGCTGATCCATCCCTCTCCCTCTTCTAATTTGGCAGCAGCTTCAAGGGACCTGTGACATCTAAGGATTTGCTGAAGCTGTGGTAATTGGTGAAATGAAATTATTGACAAACTGACAAAAACATTTTAACCTTCTTGAAGTACTCATACACTTTCAAAGTACTCAAGGTTGGCATGCCACAGAAAGTGTGCTCAGTGATAGCTTTGGATACATAGCCAGGTTGTTTCCCTGCCAAGATGTGTGGGCTGAACTGCTGCCAATATTGAATTATTCAGGTGGTTGAAGGGCATTCTGATAAGACAACATCTAATTGACACACTTGTGCTTGTAAAGTGGCTGAAAGTTATCCTCAAAAAACTTTCAAAACCAGAAGTAGGTTTAAAAATTGTACTTTAGCTAAAGCAATATATTACATGGTACTTCAAAATTTGTTGAGAAAAAGATCTTATGCAGTAACAGACTTGAGCAAACAATAGGTTATTTTCTCTTTTCAAATAATCTGCATTTTTTTTTACTTCAATTTCATATAACTTGCTCTGAGAAGTTATATAAATTTATGGATTTTGGCTGTAAACCTTTTGGTTTTATTACAGCTATTTGTATGGGTGGGCAGGGTGCAGCTCATTGCTTGGAGATGGATTTGCATATTCAAACCTGTGGATGTACTTTTTTTGCACTTGAGCTGGTTCTCCAGACCCCACTTAAAGCAAGGAAGGCAGCACTCTCAGGTTGTAGTTCACCCTGTCTTGAGGTAGGTGAAACCCATCAGGCAAACTTTTCTCTGGCTGCTCTTGGTTTTGGAGTCTTGAAAGAGCATCCCTTTGGCTTGGACTGTCTCCAAAGGGTCTCCTCCTGCACAGCTTCACCCTTGGGGGCTCTCAGCCACAAGTCAGACCTTCATCCTTGGATGCCAGGTGGTTTCAGATACCCTTGGAGTAGGTCACAGAGTGCCTTGATGATACAAACCTGCTTTGTGAGTCCTTCTAGAGTGCAAAGTGGTTTGGGTGCTCCTACCTTAGCACACAGCGGTACTGTGGGATGCTCTTGAGTTTTCCATGAGGCTGGGATGGTGAGTCCAGGAAAAAACTTAATGCTGACAACCCTGCAGGAGGTGATGAGTTACATTTAGCTCAGACCATATTGCTGCCTGCTGGTGTGGGACACGGTCTCTTAACAACTCAGGCAGTGAAGGAGAGCAGTCTTATCAAACTTTGCTAAGTACTGAAATGGCTCTTCTGGAAATCAATGCTATTCATGCTCTGCTGTGCCCTTTGAATGGTATCATTTACTCAGAATATAACATTGCACCTAGTGCTGCATCTTGCTGTCATTGAAACATTCCCCCTTGTATTTCTCAGTACAAAGCTAATAGCTTCTATGGAAAAAGAATCTGAGACCTAAAAGCAGAAGGAAAAAAGAAAAAGGTGACAGTCTTAGAAAACCTGCTGGTTCAAAGGTTTATTTAAAATATATTGTAATTAAAGAACTGTTGAACTGAAAAAGAGGGGCTTTGCTTTTTTCCTTTGCATGGCCATGGTTCTTGGAAGTGAGAATACAGCAGGGCATTTTGGCTTCATCTATGCTCCAAAATTAAACAGGTCGAAGATGGTCCTCTGGAACTTAGGTCAGCTTGGAAATCATCCCGATAAATTCTTTCAGCCTCAAAAACAGGATGGTTACATGAAAACTGTCTGGGGGGATTGCTTCTGGCATGAAGAAAACCAGTCCTTTGAAGCCTGCCCTTTAGTTCTCTGAGTCAAGTCCTGGAGGTTATTGTTGAGCAATGGTGAGCTGAAAGCCTTTCTGTGCCTGAATTCCAGTTACAGGCCAGTCACCGAGAGGTTTTCTTCCTGTGCTCAATTCCCGGTACTGGGACTGAGCTCCACATGCCTGTCAGGGATGTGTGGGTCAGGCATGGCTGAGCTGGGATTGTGAGCTGGGGTGGAGGGGGTGTTGCCCAGTCTTGGCCAGACTGCATCTTTCCCATCTTCTCCACACGATGTTGAACGGGCAATAGGCAAACCCTCTTTGTCAAGTACTGACACCAGCTGTGCACTCTGCAACCACAACACTGATCTTTGGCAAGCTCAGGAGAAGCTACTGCAGTGGGCATAGTGCTAAATAAGGTGAATGGACTCATACCCACTTATTCTGAAGGGATGATGAAACAATTTTCTAGGGATAGCCTTGTGTCTGAGAGATGGTTGTGGTGGATGAACTCGTTTTTGCCTCACTGCTATCCAATCTCTCAGTGTCATCCCTTCCTTCTGCCACTAATAACAATTACTGTTATTTCTATTGGCATAGTATTTCTTCTTCAGAAACCCATAAATGGAGCCCTGTGACAGGTACTGTGCAAAACAGAACCTAAGTAACCACTCATGATATGCAAAACCTTCCTGAGATTATGAGTGGCATTGATTATATATGACATTATTATAAATTAATAACTAGACATTTCAGGTGACTGGGAAGATTTACCTGTGCTGCACACCTGCTCTTCCTTGCAGTGTTCTCAACTGCTGAAAAATACATACATAGTGCATCTTTTCTCATCTGTTTTTGAGGTCCATCTCCACCTAGCAAGGCTTGAGAGCAGGCAGTGGTTTCTTTTTACAGTAAACACTATGTCACCAAAAGTAGATTAATTGCCAAATGATAAAATTAGAAATATTGAAATGGTCTAGCTTGGTGGATTCTAATTAATTATGGATACCAGTGTTATAATCAGAGATTGCTCATTGCATAATGGAGACACTTGGTTTCAGCTGGATAATCTTTCCCACTTCTGGTTTCACCCATGCAATTCCAATAGGCTGGACTGGGGTAATGTAATTCAGAATCAGGAATAACTTTTTTCCCTCTATTCTAACCAAGCCTTTATGAAATCACATGATGAAAAGTGATCATTTTGTGTATGCAGCTTGTGTGATTCATCTGTCTCCATGACTCAATTACACATTAGCATGATCTTCAGTGGACTTAATTCTTCCAGCATTTCATCCCGAGAGGAGGTAGACACATGCAAAGATGTGACATGTCCTGTTAGATGGGGTGCATATATCTGGGGCTTGCTCACTAGCTGTTGAAGAAACAAGATCTATATTCCACAAAGGAAGCACTGAAACAAAGGGCAGGCAAAACACTTCCCCAGGGATGGAAAGCAGGTTTCAAGCCCCAGAATATTTCCTGGTCTTTGGCTGCTCTATTTCGTGTGTGCTCATTTAAGGGCAGAATTTAGCAAGTAGCATCAGGCAGACTTCCACAGCTTGAGCATCCAAGTGACATAGAGAAGCCAGGTTCCACCAAAAACACTGATGCGAGCCCAGGTCACCTTCCTCATGGCATCCATGTGCACTGTTCCACTGTCACAAAAGTTCTGTGATGCAGTTTTGTACTACCTGAGTGTGTGTACCTTCCCAAATAGTGAAGTTGTATTATAATACAATAAAATTTTTTCTCAAATGTGACAAATATTTGAGTTAAATGCATTTTTACCCATACCAAAGTCCTCTGCTTTCTCATTTTAGTTCAGCCTTCCTCTGAATGTTCTGTCTTTGCTTGAGCCTGTGATTGCAGAGATTCAGATCTTTTCTATGAATATTTTCAGTTCAGCTAAACCCAACAGGTAGTAAAAATCTGGTCAAAAGCCAAGACTCGTGGTACTCTCAAGCCAAAAGAGGTTTTGACAAGTTCATTTCCTGGGTGTATGGCTGTTCTCCTGCAACCACCCAAAAGCAGAGATGACAGTTTTTTATGAGTGAAAGTGAAAGTGACAGAAGATTCACTACCTTGTAACACTCAAATTTGGCCGGGTCTTCCAGTTCATACTCAACTGAGCAGGGTTTTGTTCTTATTCCTGCAAAAAGTCTCAGTGCTGTGAGGAACGGTAGAGAATTAAAAACCAGTATGTATTTTTCTCTGTACATAGCTGGGTTATAAAGGTTATAATAGTAATTTTTACTTACTAATGAAATATGCGATACATTTGATGTTTATTTTTCCATATTACATTACTTTTTATAAACCCAAGAAGTAAATAGTCCCTTGTCCATGGGATGGTGATGTGCACCCTTTTGACTTCATTGAATTTGGCCTTCCCATGCCTTCTGTAGGAATAAGTGAGTAACTTGATTTTCTAGCAATATGTTGTCAAGGAATTCCTAGAATACTCAATAAAGAACTGAAATAAAATTTTGCTCTGAGATACGTAGAAGCACATTCAATTTATATCAACTGGAGACCTGTGGCCATCTTCCAAAGTATGTATTTCTTCTTCATTTTTTACGGACAGGCAATTAACTTTACTGATTTAATATAAATTAAAGTTTTTAATAGCTGCTTAGGTTCCCTGCCTTGGAAGGTGCAATTAATTACATTATTGCAAAATTATTTTGCACAGCCAGATATTTGAGATATATATCTGATAGCAGACACAATTCCCAGGGAAGGTCATTAAAAATGCAGCATATATAGTATAGTAAACCAAACTGTTCCAAAAAATCCCGAGCACTTAATGTTATGCCAGGAGCCAGATTCTTAGGGGAAAATCCAGCCTTTGCAGATAAGGCATCGTCTTGCCTCAGCAGAGAACTTTTACAGAGCTTGCCTGGATGAGGCAAGGTGGTCTGTGCTCATTTGTGCTGATCCTGTGTGTGACACTGAGATGTCCACAGCTATGGAAATGTCTTCACACGGATACATTTTTAATTGCATTTCACCATTTAGCAATGAAATTGAAACTGAGGGCAGGAAAGCAAATGGTGCACCCTTCCCTCCCAGCCTTAGGCGGCTGAAATACCCAGAGCTCTGGAGGGGAGAGCTTTAAAGCCATTTTAAAGAATTTTTTTTCTTTTAAAAATCAGATGAGTTAAACATAATGAACGATATTTAGTTCCATTTTCTCTCCCAGGCATCTGAAATAGACAGCTCCATGCAGAGAAATTACCCAGTTCCCCCATGAATGATCTTTATTTGAAATTTAACAGTGCCACTGCAGCCTTCTGTGCTCAGAGCTGGAGTGATTGACACGGTGTTACAGCAGCTATGCCACGAACTGTGGGGGCTGCCTCAAAGGTTTGCTTCGTATTCACAGCACCAGTGCTCTCAAACCCATCCGTTACATAATTAAGAAAACCAAACCGCAGTGATGTGAATTTAAACCGTGTCAGACTGGGTTTTCTGGTGTTCTGCAGGCTGAAGGGGGCTGGAAGTTGGAGGGTATCTGTACCACATGTGGAAGGCAAGCTGGAGGACCTGCAAAAAACTCAGGCTCCAGGTGTTGAGAGAGCTGTGCAAATGTGCTATGCACACTCAAATGCATGCTCGGTCTGTCACCAAGAGCACACATTTCATGGGTGACAATTGAGCCAATAACTCATCTCAGGGTGTTTTATTTCTCAATAAAAGCCACAGCAGGAAGTTCAATAAAAGAGGCTTTTTGCCTTTTTTCTAGCTCTGAGTTTGAGTAACAGAACTGGCAGATGTGTTCTTGGGCATCGAGGATCTAGAAAGCAGTGTGGAAAATGTAGCAGTGTGGACCAGAAAAGAGTAAGGAGTTGTAATAAAAGGAGGGGGCGCTTCCTCATCCCACAATCCTTGGCAGCAGGGCAGTTAAAGGGCTCCTGCACCTGGAGGAATTTCATCTCTCCAGAGTGGGCTGGTTGCCTTGTTTTTTGCTTCTGTGCCTTGGAAAGATCCATGAAATGATGCATTTTTAGGAAAACAATTTGTTTCTTTTGACAGAAAGAAATTGACTTTACGCGTGTTTTGTTCAGCCAGGTGACTTCACAGATCTGGTTTGACCAGGACAGCTGAGTCTGTGGTTCAAGGATACAGTAAATCCTGCTTGAGTGATCCTAGCTCAGACTGAAAATAGATCATCATGGTGTCAAGTGCCCCCCAAGCACTCTGCTTCTTCAGAAGTCTGGAATGGGTTAATTTGCACCCACCAGTTTTGTCCCAGCCTGAAGCTTTGCTTATCTGTCAGAGGGCTGATAGTGTGGAACCAGATGCTGGGCCCTGCAAGTCGTCTTCTCTGACATCTCTCCTTTGGAACCTACAGCTCTGAGACACAGCCATGACCGTGTAATTGTAGCATTCACGGCCCAAACCACAGGTGTGGTGAAGTGGATAGCAGGAAGACAGACCCGTGTTGACTTCTTGAGCCAGGAGCGATGCCTTTGTATTTACTGCTCCTTAAAAAACGTCTCTTTGGCTTTGGTCTTCCTTGGAGCTGTGAAAAATCTCACTGCCTGCAGTGTCCTGCAGCAAGTAGCTCCACAGCTTATCATGCATTGCATGAAGGAACCGCTCCCCATAGTTTTGAATCTGCCACCTGGTAAGCTTACTAGGTGTTTTGTAATTTCTGTATCAGTGAGGCAGTGAACGTAATTTCCTGTTGAAGTCCCCACACCTTTCATGATTTTGAGGAGCGCTCTCATCCACTTTCTCAGCGATGTCTTCTCCAGACTGAAGGGTCCTGGTCTGCTCAGTCTCTCTTTGCACAGAAGCCTTTGGCCATCCTTCTCCCTTATTTTCGTCTCTTTCTCAGTTCCCCTTCATTTCTGAAATGAAGAGAGCTGTACCATGCATGGTATGCTGACAGCCAACACAGTGTCCCTTGCTGTGCCTTTCCCAGCTACATTTCTAACCTCCCATTTGACCTCTCCTGAGCACTGAGCTGTCATTTTCACAGACTGTCTCGTTCCAAGACCTTTGCTGAACAGCTAGTTCAGAGTTTTTCACTCTGTCTGCAACAGAAGCACTTTTTCTCCATGTGCATTACTTTTTGCTTATCCACATCAATTTGCATCTTCCATTTTATTATCCTTCACCATGTACTACACCAAAGATCACTGGGAAATTTCAGCCCCCTTTCTGGATAGTTTAGGAAACATCCTCCCTGTAAAGTTTCTGGGAATGCCTGAGCACAAGGAACCATTGGCTTTGCCAAAGTCAGGCAACAGGGGAAATGCTGAGGACTGACACATGTTTTAAACCTTACCCCCTCTAGGGTCTGGGTTATGAGAGAGTCCTCTCTTCTCTCAGGATGGAAAGTCAGAAAACTGATGAAGTATTTGAATCTATGCTCAAGTGGGAGGTGGATCAGAGGACCTTCACAAGCCCCATCAACATAAATTATTCCACAGTTCAGAAAATTATCATGTGTGTGTTTGGAGGGGGTGGCACTTTTTCATTTACACGTTACCTGTCAAGTTAAACAGATTTACTGCATTCATTACTACGCTGTTGAGCAGTAGCCCAGAAAAGCCTAGCTGGGCAAAAAGGAGCAGAGTGAATTGACAGTCTCTGTGCTTTTCAGTTTTATCTGTCACATTACTGAAAAAATATACTTTAAAGTAAATATCAAGAGGTACCTGAACAGATGATGTCATTAAAATCACTGATAAATAAATACGGGATTTTCCATTAAGGCAGTTTCTAGTACTGTCTTTTTAACTGCACGTGGTTTTCTTGGCATGTTATGAGATGTGACCCTAGAAAGCCCATTTTTTGGTCACATTACTTATACTAGTCACGGGAGAAGCCAGTGGCCACATTCAGTCAGCAGCTACCCTGCAACATTTGGCAGCAAGCTGGAGCACAAAACCCCCCAGCACTGATTGCTGTCATCTAAGCGGTGTTCACCAGGCCTATCTGAGGAGCACCTGACCTTCAACTTCACACCAAGGTTCTCGCTTGGGATTATTAATGCGGATTTCTTTGTAACAACATTTGGATTTCCTTTTAATGTTGTGGTGGTTTCACATATCCTATGGATTTATACCTTCTCAGGGAATACTGCAGAGGCTGAGTGTCGCAGACAGACACAGTCTGGGGAGAAAAGAGGCAGCCAAACTCAGGAAGAACAAGATAGAAATGCCTTTATTTATTTATGTACAGATGGGTTTTATACCCTAGGTCGTTTGGGATGGTGTAAAGTCATTGGATCCTTAGCCAACCACCCCCCAGGTTTATTGGCTAGATCCTAAAACACCCATTTCCTAAACAATCCCTCAGACTAACAATAACAAGGTGCAAAACATCTCACAGGTGCAAGATAGAAGAGTTATTTACAAAAGCTCTCTAGCTGTTTTTCAGCTAGCCCCGTGAGAAAGTGAGGATGCACACTCACAAGCAGAACACTGGAAAATCTCTTTGCCACCAAGCTTTCAGCATCCATAGCTGAGCTTCTCAGCTTCTCCTGCTAATATTGGTCTAGCATTTGCCTCAATTATAAGCCTTGTGGGATCACTATACAGAGAATTCCGTGTCATAAATGGTTTATGATATCTTGGTGTGGCATGGGACTGCAGCCACCTCCTCCCAGGGCTGCAGAGCCCTCTGCCACCTCCATTCCTCTGCTCCCTGACACCTTTGTCCCAGACTAGTGGCACTCTGCAAAGCACTCCTTGGCACGTCCTCAGTCCTGGGCCCTTCTCCATCTTTCCTGGTTGTTTCTGATGCACTCACTCAGTGCACGTTAGTTTTCAATGCCAAGATGGCTCTGCTATAGGATCACATCTCCCAGTTCTTCACCAGGGATTTCCTTGGCTCCTGCCCACTGTGTAGCCTGTCCCTGCCTACAGGCAAGAGACTTCTCACTTCTGCTCCACCTTTGGCTTTTGTCTCTGCCAATACTTATGATTACCGATACAGACTCGCAGTATTTTTTTTCTGCTGGGGCAGCCTGGAATGAGGGAAAATAAGATTATTTTTCCAGCTTGGGTGTTGGCCATGCACTTCACAGATCTAAAGTGATTTTTTTTTGCATGTGATTTTCTGCACACCAGGTTGATGTGGTGGGTGGAAACAGCATTTTTATATTCCTGGTTTGGAAACTTGCAGCTTGAATTATGTGTGAGTGGCAGGTCTGAAGCAAAGAAGACCTGCCTTGTTCAGCTCTTGCTCATGAGGTGGGCTGTATTTTCTTGCTACTAGTACTGAAAAAGAGAAGGCAAAAGAAATCATTCCACAGGAGAGGGTGTAGAATTTGAAAACACTTTATTTTCCTGCCACAAAAAATCACACACATATACAACTCTACATGTACATATATGTTTGAAAGGACCTTGGCAGGAGAGAGGGCTGGGTTGCTAATGTGTGTGCTTTTCAGGATTGCCAGTTTTTAACACTATTTGAGGCTGTCTGGATGCTGTCTCCACGGTTCATGCTATGCTGTCCCCCTCTGTGCTGTCCCACACGACGGAGGGGCACAACCAGGAGGCTTTGTGTGTGGAGTCAACCCCGTCGGCAGCAGCTGGCTTGAACAGTCCCAACAAGCTGGATTGAAACAGTCCCCACTCTCACGCTTGCTGATAGCATTATGGCTACAAAGAGAGAGTTTTCTGAAATGCTTAAAGCAACCCTGTTCTTGTTGGACGAAGCATGAGGGATTTTTTCAGGTGGATTCAGTGCAAATAAGACTCAGTGCTGACACTTGCAAGGGGACATCTCTTCCTGCACAAGAGGTCTGCTCAGAGAGAGCTGCAATGGACATTGTGAAAAGCAGCTCCTGGAAAGGGAGGGAAGCAGCCAGACCACCTCCTTCCTGAGCTGCTGAGGGCAAGGAGAGGGAGCACGTGGGAAAACCCCATCGTGGACGGCTAAGGCAAAGGGTGGCAGGAAGGGAAGATGGCTCTTAAAACACTTCCTAGGACAAGGATGGGGAGTTCTGCTGTTTGGCATAAACCCTCTTTAAAATAAATAATAACAGTAATAATAATAGTAATAGTAATAGTAATAGTAATAATAATAATAGTAATAATAATAATACTAGGAGTTTCATACTCCATCATGCTAATTCTGTTGGCAGATTAGGTAGAATTGAAAATGTGCTATACATGGATCACCAAAGGCATAAAAAAAGTGTATTTAACTCCTTCAGGGGACACAGATTTCATGTTAGTGCTGTCTCTTCATCACCTCTCCCATAACCTGCCTCTCTTCCTTATGGGTCCCTTCCAACTCAGCTCTTTCTGTGATTCTGTGATGGAGAATGCAGGAGGGCTTCTCATCAGCAGCAAGACCAGGAAAGGAAAAGTGCTGGGAGCCCCTTGCTCCCCTCTCCATCTCACTGTGCTGATGTTGTTTGACCCACACACTACCTGCAGACCAAAGAGGCAGCACAATTCCCCTGCCTATGCACATTGAAGGGAGTAACTTGTGTCTCCTTGGTATTTGCTTGATGATAGCACCTTCCCTATGAGGTTGTACTGCTTTTTCATGTTTTTTTTTTTAGTATTTTCTGTCAGTGGGAACAGCTGAAACACAGGGACGTTGTGGCATTGGCACTTAATTGCATTCGGGCTCCATTTCCTCATGCAGCAGTGTCAGGATCCCCATCTTTTTACAAGACTAACAGATGGCTTTGCAGAAGACCCAGGCAGGCACTGGGGTAAGGAATGATCTGCAGAGGTTGCTGCTGGAGGGAAAATAATATTTTATACGTGTCAGGCTGGGGCTCTGGACAAGGCAGACTTGATTTTTATCCTGGTGTTTTAGCAGACAGCAGATGCTGAATGCCAAATTACAGTGCCTGAGAAAAACAGCAAAAAAGTCCCACAAAAAACAACTGAGAGAAGGTTTGCATTAATGTTTGCTGCTCCCTACTGAAAGAGTAGTATGGGTTCTAGGAATGGTTTCAAAAATGCAGAATTTTGGAGCAAGAGCTAATATCTTTTATTAGAGAAACAGATATCACTGGAAAAAATAGCCAAGCTTTTCTGACAGCTACTTTGCTGCTGTATGATTCAGTCATTAATGAATATATCCATACAATTTGAAGGAGGTCTGTTCAAGGACCTCTGGAAAATGATTTGAATTGTGCCATTACTTGTCATGGTGGTTGCTGCCTTATAAATACACTCAGGGATGACATTAACCCTGCTCTTTAATTGTGGACTGACTTCTTCCAGTAGGAAGGTGTTTCATGGCTGATTATACATGTTCCTTTGCACCAAATGACACCTGCTGTCATAATAGCTTCCATTTTTATTGCAATATAATACAAATGATCTCAAAAGGCTTCATAAATTACTGAGAGATTTACAGGAGGAACAAGGTGTTTTAAAAATCTTATGTAGGAAGCCTGTTTTTCTGACTTATTTTAGAAAGTACTTTTTAATTATTTAATTTGTGTCCTTGAAATTATGGGGAATATCAAAGCTTTTTGTTTCTTTGTTTATTGCAAGGAGCCAATGAATAGTGAACTAATGAATATTGGCTGTCACCTTACCTTCCTAGCAATGGTAAAGATGCAATCCTAAATACTTAGGAGAAAAGAGAGAACCCACTTTCCCTTCACTCTATATGTACAAATTTCTAAGAAGTTAAAAAAGAAAATATTTTGGTAAAAAAGAACCTTTTCACTTAGACTGACCACCTTTCACTTTCCTGGTTCCTTCCTTTTCTCACATGTTCATGGAGCTTTCCAGATTGTACAAGACTTTGATGTCCCTAGAAAAAGTGAGCAAAAGCATTTTGCCTCCCATACGACTTTAATAATAAATCTGTCATACTTCACCTGATACATCATAAAGAAATGACAAAAAAAAAATTACAAGCAGTTCAGCAGATATTGGCAGTACTGGCATGAATCCAATTTCCCCATGTCTGGACAACTGAGTAACATAAAAGCAGAGTTTATATATGCTCCTGACAATAGCTGAAGGCTCTCCTGGCTCAGCCTGAAGGTTCATGACCCATAAATATTTCTCTCCTGGCAATTGCAAATTTGGCCTCCTGCTACAGTAAAACTTGTGAAAGCTATAGACAGTCTATGGCTCTCCTGGGACCTACAGACTCCCCTTGCAGATTTTGTGAGTATCAATCACAGGCATTATCTCATAGGACTCACAGGTTACCAGCTGGTCTGGTGTGTAAAAGTGTTGTTTGCAGTGCTGAAGACTGTAAATGCCATGAATTTTAACAATTTCTGTTTATGAGATATGCAAGAGAATTACATTTTCATCCTTTGGAACTCAAAGCTTCTGTTAACATGGCAAAGATCTAATCTAAGTGTCACCAGGCACATGTAAAAACCAGATTTTACCTGCACAACAGCTGTTTTCACAGTGTTTCATACCTTTCTTAGAGGCTTCTAGTAGAGCTGACAGCGTTCTTGTGACTCTGGGAGGTGATCAGACATATACTCCTGGCAAGACATGGCTTCTCTTAGTAGTGCAGGCACCAACACCCTGGTTTAATGGGAAAAGAGAATGTAAAGAAAATGTGGCTTTTTTATGGATCAGTCAGTTTGTCTCAGAGTGGTTGGTAGAGCTTTTTAAACACCCAACTATCAGAAAGGGAGCAAACTCTTTAATATGTGGAGCTTGCTATTCCACATTTCTTGATTTCTTTGGGGTCTGTTCCTTGCATTTGGTCCTGGCAGATTGAGACTGCAGAGACATCTGTGACTTCAGTGTATTTATACATAGGAAATAAAAATCTTAGAGCTCAATTTCTCCATATGCCTCTTACAGCTTTCTATTATTAGAAGGCAAACATCTTGGATGTGTTGCCAGCTAGCTATATGCAGGGCTGCCAATTGTCCCCATTTCATATTCTAGGTTGCTGATATTTTCAGGCTTGGCTTTGGGTGTCTTTAGAATCTGCCTCATGAAAAAGAAAAGGCATTATTTCACTATTGGCTTATAAGAATGAGTCATTAAATTTGATAAAAAAAATGGAGATTGTTTCTCAGTAGGTTTCGGATTCATGTCTTGTCCTAGATCCTTTCAGGGGAAGACTAAGAACATTTCCATGCACTTCAGTTTAGAAAATGTGACTCTTTCCTCTGTTCGACAGAAAAAGAAGTGAGATGCTGATGCGTACCCCACCCTGCACCCACAAAAGTAATGTTCTGCCCTGTATGTGCAAAAAAGGAAAATGAAAGTTAGGGCAGGGGACTCTGCCACCTGGGGAGACTTTCACAGTTCATACCTTCCATTCATATCCAAACCCAGCCTGCTTCTCTCACTCCCTCTCAGAAGAGAGGGCACCTTGCAGCCACAGCACCAACACACCTCAAAAGGAAAAGCAACCAAATACCAATAATCTAAACTATACATGAAAACTGTGTGGAAAATAATAAAGTCAAGAGTGTCTGCTACCTCATCAGCAAGACCGCAGGGATTTACTGGGAGACTGAGGGCACTGTCCCAGCTCTTGCCTTGATCCCTGCACTCTCAAAAAACTGAATCCACCCAGGAAAACACGATGAAGGATATATCACTTGAATGTTCCTCAGATCAAGGACCATCGGTCTTGTGACACAAGCAGTGGTCAGAATGAGTGTGCCACGTGCTGAAGGTATCAGGAGTGTCACCCAGCTTGTGCTGTGCACAAGAGTGGTGAGACCCTTTTGTTGAAATGATCCTTTTAAAAGCAGGCAGTGCTTCAAAGCTCCTCTGTATCTGGCTTAGATTCAGCTCACGTGCAGGAGGCTGAGCTCTCAGGATGCCCTCGGCTGGCACTCCCTGAGCTGCAGCAGAGCACAGCCAGGCACCGCACAGCCCCCAGGTGCCGGGATGCTGCAGACCACCACTCTCTTCCCCATGCTGACTAGAGGCATCTGGCAGGGCTCGGAGGAGGGTTAAATGAGCTTTTCCCCCAGAGAAAGCACCTCCTCGCTGAGGCAGTAAATCACTGTCTTGCAGTGACGCTAATGCACAGAAAATTAACTGCTTGTGGATTTAGTTGGTAAATACTGATTCTGTGAAAACTGTGCTGCATGAATGTTAAAGGAGCAATTTGAGATGAGGAATGTCCCTGTGGCAGCTGCTGTGACACCTCACCATACCCACAGGGCTTATGGCATAACAGGGGCAGCAAAGGGGGAACAATATCATTTCCATTCTAGCAGTAATTCTAGTGCACTGCCTTGCCCAGGGTCACCTGAGAAATCAGAGAATTGATGGATTAAAAAAAGGTAACAAGCTAATTTTGTGATGAAAGTGTTTGCTCTCTGGAGCCAGATGCCACAGAGACTTTCCAACCTTCAGTGCTGATGTGTGCTCTAGGTTTGTTGCCTCTGTTATTTCCAGATCAGAGTCTGCATTTCCTCTCTCACTTTAAAACTTTGGCTGATCCACTCCTGGATAAATCTGATAGGAAATTATGCCTCAAACTCATTAGAAGCATTCTGCTTTCCCCCAGGACACCCAGGAGATGTCCCAGGAGGAGCAGAAAGTTTTCTGCAGAGATGCATGGAAAGGAGGAGCAATTGCCTGGAAAGAGCATCTATAAAATAAACAGAAGGCTAAACCAGGTGCTGCGCTGGATGTGGCTCATCAGAGAAGGAGGTTGTCAAGTGGATGGATGTGGCTCAGGCACTCTGGACCCCCTTTCTGGGGTGCTGAAAGCAGCTCCCATCCAGCGCTATTATGTGTCCCCAGGGCTACTGGCAGTGTGAGGTGCAGAGCTATGGGGCACTGGTCCCCAGCTGCTTCTGAAACACGAGATACTGTGCACTGCCTAAGGCAGGTTACTGACTTCTCCTGAAAATCTCTAAAGAAGTAACTGGTTAAAAGAAAAATAAATCAGCATCTCCTGAAATCTTCGGATTTTGAGTCTTAACCCCTGCAAATATTACCAATGGCTCGTGACCTTTTGAGAGTGTTTATGCACTGCCTTGTGCCCAGGGCCAGTGTTTGGATGTGGTGTTTCCTTTCCTTTGCAGTGCTACGTGCTTTCCTTTGCAGTGCTATGCCCACAGCCTTTTGCATTTCTTAACGTAAATATGACCAACTTGCACAAAGTCTTGTTTCAGCTGCTTCTCTTTAGCCCTGACATACAAGCAAGCAATTAATCTGTTAGCTAAGACTGAGCTGATGTAGCAGGAGCTCTTTCACAGCGTTGTTACATCTGCTGAGCCCCAGATGATGAAAAAGGTGGTGGACTTAGTGGTCTGCAGAAGAGCGGATGTCCCTGGTTTCTTGTATCAGGGCTCTGCCATCAGTGAAGTGATGTTAAGCTTCCCCTGAATGTCCTTCAGGTCTAGGGTTGTGCCAGGAATATTCTGCTCCTCTCAGTCCTTCTGCATGTGCTTTGGGCTGTTAACCTTTGTGTGGAACTGAGGATATTGTGATGGTGCGAGTGACAGATGCACTGAGGGAGAGCCAGGTTTATCAGTCTGGAAAGCTGTAGGTGACAGAACAGATATCCAAGGGACAACTGGCTTTTTGGGTTCTGCTGTGTGGGGAAGAGCTGAAAAGTCCAATACACCTGCAAACCCTGCGCAGATTACAATGGTAATGCAGATAATTAGTACAAGTCCTTACCTACTAGTGGTGCTTGGTGATGAAAATGTCTCACTGTGTACTGATAGCACCTAATAAATGAATAACAGAGGGGGTTTTAATAGTAGACTACGGGCATCTGATTTATAATCTGAAAATAGCTTATACCCTGTTTTTGTGGAACATCTACTGTCCACACATGTCAGAGATTGAGTGGAATATATCACTTTTTTAGCTCTTTATCCTTGCTGGAGGCATGAGCAAACACAGTGAGCCTCCTAATGCATCTAGCAGCAGACATGTGGCATAATTGACCAAGGACATGTATCCTGTAAAGCAGAGCAATTTAAATGAAAAAAGGGTGGGAAAATACCAGCCAAAACAAAGAAAAATGTCATGTTTTGGTGTGGTGAGGAGGGGTGTACTCCTGAAAAGGCATATTGGGCTTTTCTCTTTGAAGTCAGGATCCCTGTGTTTGTTCTTCACTTCTAATCTCCCATCTTAGAAACAGCCCAGCGATGCCCAGCACTCTCTCCCCTAGTTTAGGAAATAAATCTTGGAGAAAGATGCTGCTGCTGTGGTTTTGAGATGGTGCAGCTCCAGCTGGAGCTGAGGTGAAAGCCTGTTCTGCGTCTCTTCAGAGACTGGCATGAGCCTTCTGGGAGACTTTGCCACGCGCAGATCTGCTCTCTGCTCTGCTGCTGCTGCTGCTGCTGCTGGCCACCTTCAGGGAAAATTCCCCAAACGACCAGTGCCATAGTGACACTGCCTGCCCCACTGAGGGCAAGCCCGTTGCTCTCAGGACAGACGTTGAAATAATCCAGTCTTTCCGACTTCTTCCTAGCCATCTTCATCACAGGTCCAAAGATCTCCTGTGCTGAAGCTTGACCCCAAGGCTAAACCTCCTGCAGTGGTATAACCTGGAGCAGCCAGGCAAACTCAGTCAGCAGCAGTCCAGCCCCTGCCTCAAGCTGATGCTTCGGGTTCATTTTGCTTTTTAAACATTTCTGTAGCTGCAGCCCTTGCTTTAGGTGAATTATCACGTGGGACAAATAGACAATTAAATATTTCCCAGGTATGGCATGCCACTGTTATACAATCTGTAATATTCAGTAATTGTGACTAATGCCTTGTTCACAGAAGGTAGGTTCAAGATTTTCCACTTTCCTTGGTCAGGGGAGAGAGCTTTCTTAAGCCAGTTTTAGTTTAGTATTATTACATAATTAAGGCTGGAAGAGACCTATGAGATCGTCAAATGCAACCTTCAACCTTCTGAACTTGTAATAGGCTGCAGAAAACCATCTTGCCTTGCAGGATGTGGGATCAGTGCAGGAATATATGTTTTTATGACCGCGAAAGAAAACAGTAGCTTCTGTCTGTTAAATCAGGCAGTACAGTAGCATACCAGCAATAATCAAGGGACTAATTCTCCAACTAAAGACATGAAAATATAATTTCATGTTGTGATTGTTTGCAATTAGTCACAGATGCTAATCTGTGATCACTTGCTGTGATCACTTGCTCTGCCATTATTTTTCCATGAATATACTAAGAAATGCATTTTAAAGTAAAATGAGCCAAAGGCCTAGAATTTAAGGTTAGATTTGACACAACTTCTGCTTTCATGTATTTTATCAAGAACTATTCACTAAGGAAAATCGTTATGAATTTCTTGAGTATAACACACATTTTGCATATGCATATTATATAGTTTATACCCTGCCAAATGCAGATATCCTCAGTATAGCTTTAGGCTTCCTTTGTAGTCAGCAGGGAGAAGTAGACAACTTGCCTCATCACCCTAAGATGTCTGGCTTGGGAGAAAATCAATCCCATGAAAACAAGATTTCACACTTTCTCTTCATTTCTCTGTACGTAGGGAGTTTGGTGAGCCTATCTGAGATAGAGAGATGTATGTTGCAGACAGCTAAATAAAAGTGAGCTTAATCTAAGGAAGTACATGAGCATCATAGTTTGAATTTGGTGGAATACCCAGTCCTGATTTACACCACTGGAGAAATCTCCTCTACATGCTGCTTCCATTCAGCTCATGATGAACACGCTTTCTGTGGGGCAGTGAGCACAGTTCTCTTTATTCTTAAGAAAATGGAGTTGTTATGGATAAAGTATTTCACTGTATCGTTTCCTGACTGATAAAATGTCACCCCTAAGATTAAGATCACACGTCCCTGCTGAATTGGCACAGAAAGCCAATAGTGACAAATGTAACGTTAGATCATTGTTGCAGAGGATGAAACCCTCCATCAGAACAGGAAAGACTGGATGGTCTCAAAAAGCTAACTTTTAGATTGATTGTACCAGTGTCTCTAGACAATGGTTTGTCATCATTTCATCATTGCTTAACATCATAGAAAGAACTGCCTGTGTTTGCCTTTAGGTGTTGTGGTTTAAAGGAGAAGTAAATAGGTGTTTGAGGGAACACAGTAGGATTCATAGCTGCTGTGTATCCTACACATGAATCAAGAGTGCTGTTTAGTCCTTCTATCCTCAACAGCACCCCCCCCACCATTAATCTGGAGAGTCTGGTAGAGAATATCCGTCTTTAGATTAAAAAGAAAAAAAAGGCAAAAAGTGCACCATTTTCTTTATTTCCTGCATTTTTACATTAAGAACTGCTCATCTGTACTTCATTTAGAAGAAGTTATTTATGTTCTGTGGGATTCCATCAAGCTGTTCATATGACATTTTACCTGAACAAAATGTAGCTCTTCTAACATTATTGTGATGGCCAACCTTGGGGAGAAACTTCATTATCCCCTATGTACCAGCTGAATGGACATTTTTCTCTTGGTTTGACTGTTCTGATATTTTTCAGTAGTAGTTTCCTAGATTAATGGCAGTGTCTTGGATGCAGAGGGACTGCTGGAGCAGGGTTATAATAGTGAATGATATCATAGGCAGGGCTTAAAAGTCTTCAGGATACAAATCGTTGGTAGCAACCAGAACAGATTGTGTATCCTGAAGAATAACATTCCTGTGGGCTCTGACTGTTGGTCTGAGGAAATAGCTTGAGAGAGCAGGGATCAAGCAAATACCTTGCCTCTGGTCATGTTTTCTTTTAGGCTGGAAATATCAGAGTATGGTGTTAATGCAATGTTTCTGCTCCTGGCATCTCAACTAATTTGAGCAGGATCAACACCAGCATCTTCCCACCTCACCTCATTTTGCAGTACCTTGTAACCACAGACCTATAGTCACTCCCCAGCAGCATCAGAGGTTTTAGACGCAGTGCCTGGTTAGGAAGCTTTGCCATGGCCACCTGTCAGATACGCCTGTGGCCACCTGTCATCTGGAGGATTTCACACGCCAGCCCCTACTAGTCCAAGAAAGTGCAAATATTTTCATGACCGCTAAAGATTATGACTTGCACGTTTGCAAAAATACTTGTTACCAAACTTGCATGTTTGCCAACATTTTGAAAATCTGCTTTGCAGATTGGCTTTACCCCACTCATGTCAACCTCAGTCATGGTCTGGGGTCAAAGTGTGGGTCACTAGTCAAGGCTAGTGAGTCTCCATTTGCCAGTCTAACGAGATGTATGAAGGGATGGTTCCAGTCCTGGTTTGTCTGAGCTGTGAGCTGTTGGGACAGACAATGACCTGCTCTGGGCACAGTCTGTGGGGCACCAGAGAAAGGGGAAAATACAGCAAAGTGGAGCAAGACAAAGAGCAGAGGGATGTTTGGGGGAAATCACAGAAGGAAAAGGTCAGAATAAGAAAATAGCTGGAGGAAGCCACAGAGAGGAGACAGAGGTAGATATGGGGTTTGTGCAGGGCAATTAACATAGCACAATATTGGTAAATTTGAATCTTCGGTGCCTTCAGTACTTCTGTGTGTTGGGCATCACTGCTGGACTCTGGGGATGGTACCAGTGTTGTTTTATTGTCCCAGAGGCTGTTTTACTTTCTGACTTTCTCTCTTCTCCCTCCAGATTTTTAATAGGTCAAGTCTCACTGTTGATTAATGGAGAGGATGGAAGGTGGAGGACCTTTATAGGCTATTAACCTTAACGAGAGCAATAACTAAGCGATAAGTCCGTGCATATTCTTTTGCAGAACTGAGGGCCTGAAAGCTGCCTGCTATTTCACGTGTGGCAGAGATGAATTTGTGAGCAGCAAGAACATGAAATAGCTCCAGCCAGCTGGGTCAGGAGTAAATCTGCACACCGTGACATCCCGTACAGCCTCACTAGCCTGAGCACTGACTGGCTGCAGCAGGAAAGATGAACCAGAGACACTGGTAGTTACATAAGCGGAAATTGGCCCTGCTTGGTTAAATCTCTTTGCTAAAATGCCACCCATTTGCAATTCATACAAACAACCAGGTCTGAGGCACATTATTAGCAACATCCATATCCTATTCCACATTATTGCAAAGACTCCTCGCTTAATGAGGGTCGAACAGTCATGGGGGTTGGCATCATTCTAATAATACACAAAGTCATTCTGTTTCTATTTGTTTGCATGGATTAACAGGTTTTGAAGGTCTTGCATTTTTGCCAAACATTGGGATGTGTAATTAGTATAGGAATAAAACCCTGACAAAATCAGAATTTGCATTACATGTATGCTTCTAGGACCTCTGCTGGATTCTTTTAGACATATATAAGGGAAGTTTTTTTCCTTTGTATTTACACAGTTCTTATTGCCATCAAAGCAATTACTTTTATCTCCTATTAAAGATGTAATCTAATTTACTCTGCAGGAAGCAAGAAAACAAGAATATTCCCAAATGTTAATTAGGAATTTGGCATGGGAAGAATAAGCAATAGCGTGGCTGGACATTAGAGCTGTTTCTCTACAAGCCACTGTCGGTGTTTTGGTAGGTTTGTAGACCCTGACCATATAAACAAGAAGACACTGCCAGGGAAGGGTTGTGGTGCTGCATCACATTTCTCCGTCAAGGGTCAGGGTACATCCTATGCCTGCACCCCAGACATCCCAGTCCAGGTGCCTTTCTCAAACCACTGAGCCCCCTTTCCAGCTTCCAGACTTGAAAGGTCAGTGGCCGAATGCCTGCCCTCTCCCTCACAGGTACGGGTCTTCTCTGAAAGGCTGTCCTTCTGCAAGGAAATTTTGGGTTTATCTCCAGGGTTCTGTGAGATAATGAGCAGTATAATCCATCGTAGATCCTGCAGATGAAGCGCTTTCTACTCTATGGAGTTAAACAAGCTTAATCTAAGTAATTAAATAAATTAAATAGCTTATAACACCTTGTGAACTTTCTCTCCAGTTCACATTGTGACACTTGGAAGGCATGGCATGCTTCCTATGTGGAGGTCAGCTTAAAACGGGTGAGAAATCAGAGCAGTTGTGAAAATGACACAAAGAAAATCATCCCTGTTATACACTTGTGCATCTGATCCCCTTGAGAGACTGTGTAATGTGGCTGACATGTCCCAAGCACAGGTTGTTCTGACCTCCCTTGTAAGTATTGTAGCCTCTGTTCCCTTCAAGGTGCTCGCACGAGCTGGATGTGCCCTGTTCTATCAGCACAGGAGCTGCTTTCCTGCACCATGGCCACCTGTTTCCTAGTGGTTATGTGCAGCCTGGGTTAATCTGCTCTCTCAGGGTATGTCATGACACAAAATCTGCATGCTTCCCACAGATAGTTTCTTGGCTGCTGTAGCTGATGGCCAGCCCCATGGAATCCAGGTAGCTGCCTGCTGAGAGACCTTGAGAGCTGGGTTTGGAGCTCCTTTTACACCCTCTGCTGCAGGGACCTGCACTAATTGAGTTGAAAAAAATTGGTTTTTTCTCTGTTCTTTCTCAGTCTGCAGATCCAGACCTTACAGTGTTCTGAAACAAGACACTCCCCTATTTCTGAGTTTAGGGGGAAAATTATATCTAGGTGCCAAATTTGTTTTTACTTCAAAGCTCTTATTTGCCATGCTTTTTACCAGCCGTTGATAAATTCTGATGGGCTGGAGATGTATGCTGTCAGTCCCCTGCTCAGGTGATTCCCTCTCCCCATGGGATAGATAGCATGGCAAAGAGTCACACTTTATCCTCATGTTTTCTCCTGTGATTGTTTTTAAAACCACCCATTCTACAAGCAGAGAGAGATGCAGCTTGTCCCCTCACTGTGACCTGCATGGCACCAGGTGAGCAAGGTGAGCAGGGACTGCAGAGTCATGCGTTTAATTAAGATGATTTGCTTTCAAATAAAATCTCACCAAACTGGAGTGCATAAATTAGAGCAAGTTCTTTTAAGCTCCAGATGGAGTTTGCTTTCAGGGAAATCTAGCATAAGAATAAAATGAAGGTGAACTGGCCAAGCCTTGGGAAGAGCCAGGTCAACCTGTGCAGGTAACGAGAAAAGACCATCTTCTTTTGTTTTCTTCTTCTTCCATCCTGCAGCTGAACTGCTCAGCCCGGGCTCTTTCCATGACTCAGTGAGGAGAAATGGCCACTTTTGGTGCATGGTTTGCCAGGCAGTGTGGATATTTGTTGTGGGACGGGATGAATCAGCCACCGCCTGTGTGCCTGTGAAAGCACCTTCGGATGACCAGCGCAGACATGCATATCCCCATGGGACTGGAGGAAACCTACCCGCTGTGCACCAGACCTGTCTGGTAAAGACAACTTGTGGTTTGAATTACAGCTGCCTGAATTCCTAGATTTGTTTATAATTTCATGGTAAACTCTGTTCAGTTCTCATCTTCCTTTGGCAGCTATGAAGAAGTGTTTGGTTTGGTGGTTGTTTGTTTGTTTGTTTTGGTGTGTGTGGGGGGGTTTATTTATTTTTTTATTGTCTTCATTCTATCATAAACTGCCTGGTGAAATATTGGATTCAGATGTTGCAAATCCTCATGTAACTGTCTTCTTAATTGTGCTGTTAATGTATGATGCTTTATTTTCCAGGTATGTTATTTTTGACACTGAAAATGCCTGAATAACATCTTTTTAAACAGATGAAAAAATATTTTTGACATTTAGGGTTTTTTTCCCCACACCGGTCAGTTCTGTTGAAGCTCTAAGAGTTTAACCCTCTAAGTAAATGAAGCAAACCACATTATCTTATTTGTGGTTTATTACATTTGATTCTTGCATTTTTGGTGTCTAAAAATACCTGCTTCATATGTATAGTGCAGTTCAAAGAAGAGAAATACTAGAGCAACACACCCTGTGCTTCCTGATTGCCCTGGCATTTCAGCTACCGACCCCTGTGGGTGTTGAACTCCCCTTTGCTAACTCCCATTTGCACATTTAATCAAACACGTAGGATTACTCCAAAGAAGGCTGAGCAGAATGTCGTGTGCAGAGAGTTTTCCAAGCACGATAATCCAATCTCATTCACATCCATGTTTTCTAACGGAGAGACCTTTTGTGCCCTACATGCTGCTGCTTGCCATCAGTGCTATTTATTCTGGACATTTTTGCTTCTGATTTAAAGTCATCCTTACATTACTCGTTGAGTTTTAGTCCATTCCCCACTTTGAAAAAGAAATACAGCAGTGTCCGGGGCAACTTTTAAGAGAGCTTTTGCTACATCTAGTGGCAGAGCCTTTGAAGTGCCTGAAAAAAGGCAGTTCAGAAAAAAAGCCAATCTCTATTTAGAGCCCTTACTATTTTCCTCATCACAGAATATTCCGAGTTGGAAGGGACCCACAATGACCATCGAGTCCAACTCTTAAGTGAATGGCCCATTGTAATGAAACCTGATGTGCTTTCATATTGCGTTCTGTTTACCTTTGTCTTTTAGAGCAAAGCTCTTATATTACTGCCTGGCATGGCTTTTCTCAGTTCTGGCTGCCGTCTGAGACAGAACTGGTCTGGACTTGCTGAGATTTTGCTTCAGACTGAATTATTACAGAATAAAAAAGATGGGTAGGGGTGTGTGTGCGTGTGTGAGGGTGTGTTGGAGTGGGTGTGGGTGTATGTGTGTGTAAAAAACAATCCCAGCCCCCCGCAGCTGTCATCCTCCCCAGTGCAGTGCCTGTACCACCCAGGAGCACTGTGAGCTCTCCTCACCGAAGGAAGCTCTGCACCAGCCCTGCCCAGCACTTGGGCCACTGCCTAGAGACCACCATGGACTGTGGTGTGTCCCTCAAGGGGGGTGGGGGAAGAACAGAAGCCTGACTGCATGCTTACAGCAAGGATGTTTGCTCAGGACATAAATGCCTGGATTGCTGTTGTTTCCATCCTTTTTGTAAGGTGAGGTGAGGAACACACACAAGGGGTCTGAGAACCACCTGGGATTTGCTGGAGAAATGAAAATATAGGGTTCAACTCCACAAGGGTGGGATGTGGATTGGTCCTCGCCAAATGCTTGCAGGGGAGGAGCTGTAGTAACAGCAGCTACTCTTACCAACTCCAGAGCAGTCTGTTTTCTGAGGGGCTGTCTAACTTGCTTTGCTTAAGACATCCTCCTGATTGCAAACTGGATGGGAGCAGGTTAGGTTGCTACTGCCCGTGTAGCAATAAGAACTACGGACAAGGAGGTTGGGATCATGATGGTAATATTGACAAAATAATGCAAACCAGAGCTGATTGCAAACGTACTAAGAAAATCAGCACTAGTGTTGGAAAAGTGGCTGATGCGGGTTTAAAACATCTGGATAAAAGTCATGCATGTTTTGAAGAGAAGTGGTTGTGTAAAAAAAGTATTATCGAACCTTATTAACCGGCTTTATCCGGACAAGCAGTGGTGCCTTACTCTGGGAACCAGGTCTTTATGGTGGGAAAGTGAGGAGGACCTGCTCACCCAGCTTTACTCCAGAGCCGTGGCAGGACAGGGTGGACTGGCTGCTTTTGCTCTGGTATGTAGTTTGCTTCTCCTGCCTGGGACTTAATTTGAGTGGCCTCATAAAGGTTCCCTTGCAGCATTCTCCTTTGGCTTTGCATGCTGGGGGACCTCACCCTCCTCAGGGAAATAGGCAGGGGAGACAGATAGACTTGGAGGGAGTTAGAGAGGGTGGGATACTCTTGAAAATGAGGATAAGGCAGCATGAAACGTGGAGCTGGGGTGTGCAGGTAGGTTTCCCCAGGTGTCTTGGTGGTGGGTGATCCCCATGTGTGGCAGAGCAGTGATTGCTCCGTGCTGGAAAGAGGCTCCCTTCACAGTTATAGAAAGAAACTGGCACTTTCAGAGCACAGAATCCAGCAGAGGGGCAAACAAAAGGTCACTGCCTCTGAAGGAAGCCCAGAGTGACAACTCAGCCACTGCCAGAGGCTGAAGACCAGCGAGACAACTTCCACCCCTACAGCAAGGCAGTAAGGGGCAGCTCCTGTTCTGCAAGCGGCATCCAGCTGCACAAGAAAAATTACTGCAGGTTTAGACACATGGTGGTGAACATGGTGGCAGAAGTTGCCATATCAGTCTGAAAGGTGTACACAGAATGAGGGAGGAAAGATCTAAGACTTTGAGGACAGTTTAGACTAAGCTATTCGAAGTAAGAACTTCTACAGGAGCGTATGCAAGAACTTCAGAAGATGCTCAAGGACAATGAGCTGTGCATTATCACAGAATCATGGAATCAGAATGCTTTGAGTTGAAAGGGACCTTAAGGTCATCTAGTTCCAATTCCCCTGCCATGGGCAGGGACACCTTCCATCAGAAGGTGCATTAGCATCCCAGCATGAGCTGGGGGATGGTACAGATGAGGAGGCATTTCCATCTCAAGGTGTTACTTGCTGTCATGAAATAACAGGAAAACAAAGAATTATTTCAACTTCAACAGTTCGTTTCTTGAACTCGTTTCAGTTCAAAGAAGTCCTTGATGGAAGGAATATACATCCCTGTTATTTACCACTGGTGTGAAACCACAGGAGCAGAAAAAGATCTGTAACTTTCTTGTGCTACAGGTGACGATTTGAGAAGATAAGGTTTCTGGTATCAGGAATTATTTGTATGTGGCAAGCTTGATCTGTTTCCATAATACATGGTGGGAATCACTCCATTGCTCTCGGAGCTGTTCAATCAGCCCCACGCTGGGCAGCCTCTCTGATGCCTGGAGTTCAGTCCAATGCAGAAAGATTGGCCAGAGATAACACACTGTCAAAGTACTCCGAGCAGAATTAAATTTTCTTTTTTTAGAAGCAAACATGAAAGAGTTCAATGGCTCTCACAAGCAAAAAGGAAAACAAACAAAACAGGGAGTTAAAAAGCGTAAGGTTTTTTTCCCTCTATTTTGAGTCAGCTTCTTTCAAGTACATAAAAAGTGGTGCAAGCTGCATTTTTTAAACGATAGTTTGTGTTTCATTTCTATATATGAAATACAAGGAACAGACATGTTTCCTCTGGAAACAGTACCTACTTTGACTTGTCAAATACCAATCACTATTTTAAAAATGTCACTCTATTTCCTGCCTCTGCCCTGGGCTATGGCTGATGGCCACAGGTGAAAAAAAAGATAAATAGTTTCTCAAGTCTCCTGGTTAGCACAGGAGGCTGAACACATCTGGCTTAAAAAGGTTTCCCAGCTTCTTCCCTGAGCAGCAGCAGTGGCTTCCCCACCGCCTTGCAATTCCCACTCTCTGTGCACGGCTGCTGCCCAGGCAGGAGCTCCGGTGGGAGCAGCAGGCAGCACTTCTCACCACCCAGGGCTCCAAACCTCAAAGCAAGCCTGGGACACGTGGCAGTAAGAACACAGCTGGCTGGGCAGGAAGGAAGGAGGCATTTCATGGCGAAGATAAACTCTTTTGTTCACTCCTTCCTAAACTCAGAAGTTGCAAATTCTTGGCTGGCTGGGCGCTGGGACTTTTCTGTGCTAGACAAGGGTTTTACCAGGTATTCAGGGGGTGGTTAGGAAAACTCTTGTTTTTACTTAAAACTTGGTTCTTTTGCTTCAGTGGCCATTCGAATGTGATTAAAAACTTTATCAGAAAGGCATAGGCATAGGAAAAATAAAACTAATAGCAGCTTGTGGGGTGGCAGGAAGTGAAGTTATTCAGGTTTACTTTCTTAGGGTTAAGAAGCTACAGATAGAAAATAAGAGAACACAGAGGTTATGTACTTGGCATACAGAGGACATATCCTTTTCAGTTACATTGAGTCCTGTAAAAAGTCAGACATCGTTTTTTAAGATGCAAGGGAAGTACAGTATCCGTCCGTTGCATCTCTTCAATGCTTTTTTGCTAGAGACAAGTTCATCTATTATTTAAGACATAATATAGAGTATGAAGATGATGCATTTTAAAATTAAAATATACACTTTGATAATTCCTAAATTTCCTTTGGCCTTTAAAATGCCTTAAACCTCTGAAATACGACAGGACCATATCAGACCCAGTCCGTCAAATACAGAGGATCGCTTTTGGTTCAGCTGTACCATCCTAGGGCCAGCCTGATATCTTTTCAGGATGGTACAGTCCGACTTCTGGCAATTCCTAACTTCTGAGCATTTGAATGTTTCAACCTCAGCTGTCCTTCTGGCTGAAATGTTCTTACACATAAAATGACATAACTTTTAATGAATGTGGCTATTCCCCAAAGACATGTATAAGACTAGCCACAATGTAGGTACACAAGAGACCACAGGAACTGACTCAGCAGAAGACCAGGGGGAGGCTGGCTCATGTTCAAGCTAAGGACAAGCATTTTCCTGTCCTTTGACGCTTTCAGTCACATGTGTTCTTCTTGTGCTCTTGGCAATAAAACAAGATTAAGTAACCTGAAGTTACACCAGGGGACATTTAGATTGGGTATTAGGAAAAATTTCTGCCCTGAAAGGGCTGTCAAGCACTGGAACAGGCTGTCCAGGGAAGTTGTGAAGTCACCATCCCTGGAGGTATTTAAAAGCCACATAGATGTGGCACTTTGGGACATGGTTTAGTGGTGGACTCGGCGGTGCTGGGTAATTGGTTGACTCGATGATCTTAGGGGTCTTTTCCAACTCAAATATCTCCCTGGTTCTATGATTCATGCCCACAAGGCAGAGCATCACCCCCAGGCAGCTGGCATTTTTGCCTATTGCTTTGCATGTAGCGCTGGAGACGTGTGGCCTTCTCCACCCATCTTCTGGGCAGCGTCGTCATCTGGAGACACAGTTCTTGAGGCAGACTGTGAATGAAGACGATCACTGTAAGGAAATCAGAAGAAACTGGTGTCCCTGGGGAACAGGTTAAGAAATAAATTTGCATAACTCATGTGGTTTATCTGTCTTTTTCAATATGAAGGGATTTTTTTTTAATTACGTGTGCTGATGTTTTTGCCTTATTAACAATGTTATTTAACTCAGAGCTCAGGTTATTATTAGCAATTTTATATTCTGCAGTTGGTAGTTTTCTTGACTGTTACTACCAGCATTTTCATTTCAAAATCCTTTGAGATAATCTGAGATGCAGGGAAAGGTGTCTGGCATTTCCTTATATCCCTTGAGGAAGGTTCTGGATTGCTCATTTACGTTTTAATTGCTATTTTAGAGCTGTGTATTTCTAGATGTCGTCTTACAGACCTATTCTCATATCATGAAGTCATTCTTACAGGCAGTCCAGACACAGTGATCCGGCACAAACCAGGTCTGCTCAAATGTTTATTACTGTGATTAACAGATGGAGAAATAGCACAGGCATTTATACTTATGCAAAGCCTTGCTAGGTAAACGGGCTTTTCCAGGAGCAGCGACACTAGGAAGGGCTGGTTTCCCTGGAGGAAGCTCCTTCACAGTCAATTCAGTGGAGTGACTCCTAGAGGAATGACATGAATTTCCACCAAGCTTTTCCTCCATGTGCCTGACTGCATCTCTGGGAACACAAGGAATTTGTCCACATGAAGAGATGTCTCACAATGTTAGTGCTTGGATTGTAAAACAGACCAGCTGATGGAATAAACATCTGACGTACCAGTTTGTCACTAATTATTTCTCAAGGTGTAATTTTGAATCACCATCAAAGGTTTTCGGATGTATTTCATGTATTTTAGATCCATTTATTCCCAGTGCTTCTGGAATTGTCTCTGTGGGTTGAGCCTCCATTTTTTCATACAACGACAGATTTTTTCACTCTGAGGTAGAGTCTCTCCCTTCCCAGCTGTCTTTCTGACAGCGAAACAAGTATCAGAAGAAATCTTGATACTTTTTTCCTCAATGTCCAGACCATTGAAAACAGTTCAAATGCTCTCTACTCACTTCATTTCGTTTCTCAATTTCAGTAACTTTTACCCCTACTCCTTAAATGACCTATGTTGGTTCCGCGAGCTCCAAAGAGTCAGTGAGAAATGAAGCCATGTGGCAGCTCCAGTGCACTTCAGTGAAACTGTGAAATGGCTTCAAGACTGAAATGGCAGCAGCTGTTTCAGATCAGGAGCTTTATTAACTGAGGAAGTGGAGGGATTTATTTTGTGCCTTCACAGCAGCTCCAGCAAGTTTGGTTTTCCAGTCTAAGACTTTTCAGAGCTGATAGAACAACTCTGCAGCATCTTTATCCATCAGCAAAATGTCCAGTCTGTGGTCACATAGAAGCACTTCTTAGCCTGGTAGAAATACTGTCAGGAAAAATGTATGTCCGAGAGATGTGTTTGGCATCAATGAACTGAGCTTGATTGTGTTGATAGATGAAAGTTAAGCATCTGTCCAGAAGGGTGATAGTACCTTTATTTGTCAGCGAGATATAAAAGCCCAAAGGTGTGCCATTTTGTATGCATGGATAATTATGAATGGTGTGGATGCTGAACAGAATGATTACTTTTTGAATGACAAAGTGGAAGGTTAAATTATTGGAGTTTTTAAATAAGAAGGCAAAAGGATTTATGATACAATGTATCTTTTGTAAAATAATAGCAAATGCTAGGAAAAAATAAAGCTTAATATATCAACCACAGTAGTTTGGAATGCTTGAAAATGAGTATATGATGGGCAGGGAACAGGACCTAAAAGATGTGATGAGGTCTAAGAGCAATTTGTTGAACCTCTCCCCTCGGTGATGTTCCTGGGTGCTCTGCCAGTTGCTTCCTGACAGGTGCCTTCAGGATGACAGAGCTGCCCAGGACTGAGTACCCAGAAAGATCCATCCCTTGGTCCTTGTGTAGACGCCCCTGCAGGGGAATCAACATGAGAGGAGGTGCAGATGTCTGCAGGTGCGTGGTGGCACTGTCCTTTTGCTTCCAGAGGCTTCCAAGGCACAGGTTTGGGACTGGCAGGCACAGGACAGGACTTAGAGAGACCTCTGCTCTTGGGGAATGGTGGCTGCAGGGCGGGTGGGCCTCCACATGCCCTGTGAGCCCCTGGAGACACCCTGAAATGCCAGGGGAGCTCAGAGAAGAGGTCAGCTGGAGATGCTTGCCTACGTGCTGAACCACCTGGCTGACTCCCTGTGCTGGGCTTGGCTGGGAAACAAATTATTTCCTCCCTAGCAGCCCAGACAGTGCTGAGCTTTGGATTTGTGAGTGGGACAGTGCTGACAACACACCAGTGTTTTGGCTGTTGCTGAGCAGCACTTACACAACACTGCATTTTTCTTTTTCCCACTCTGCCCCACCAGCAAGTAGACTGGAGGTTGGCAAGAAGCTGGGAGGGAGCACAGCCAGGACAACTGAGCCAGGCTGGCCAAAGGGTTGTTTCCTGCCTTACAGCAACATGTGCTGCAGTAACAGCTCAAGGGAAGGAGGAGAAAGGGGTGACACTGTGGTTATGGCGTGTCTCCTCAACTAACCTTTGCATGTGCTGAAACCCTGGTGTCCAGGAGGTAGAAAAACATCAGTTGCTGAAGGGATAAAGTGAACAAATTCCTCTTTTTGCTTTGCTGCCACATGGTCTGGTGGCATGATTCACATACACCACACCATAATACGCCATTTCTCAACCATCGTACCAGCAATGCATGAACCTGTTTGGTACAAGAACTACCTGGATGTTGTGTTCATGCCTAATGTCCAGCACAAGAAAGGTGCTGAATAATCTGTGTATTTGAAGAAAATGCCACAAAATGAGAGGAAGGAACCCAGGTAAAGGCGGTTTGGTAGGTGAAGCAAAAACTGCACACTCAAGCGAAGCAAAAAGAGGAATTTGTTCACTTTATCCCACTGATATGAAGACTGCCGCTCAAGAGAGTTCAGGGAGGTTATCAGCATCTGGAAGACTTTCTTTTTAACCAATGTTCACCCTGTGTTTGGTCACATTTTCTAAGCAGCTAGGTGTTCTCCTGAGCTCAGCGATCTGGAAGAGAATGGGTTGTTCTTGTCATTTTAACACATTCAATAGTTACGAACTTTGTTGTCAGAGGAAACATGGAAACCTAGAAAGAGACAGAAGAAAAAGAGCTCTTGTAAAGTTACAGAAAAGAGGCAATTTAAAGTGGAGGCCCAAGGGGAAAAAGGTGGGAAATAATTAAAAAAACCCCTAAAATGGAATGGGGGGGAAAAAGATGGTTAAAAAGTTTAATTAATTCTGGTTCAAAAGGGAAGAAGAAATGAAAAATGAAACAAAGAGCAGAATTGGCACTTGAGAGAGAGAGAGAGAGAGAGAGAGGAAAGGTGCTGGGGAGAAAGAAGCTCAGTAAATTAACCAATATATGCTGCAGAGAAATCCTTTCAGCAGTCTCAGAGAACCTGTCTCCATTAAAGTTTTATAGTGAAGGCTCAGAGGGATTTTCAATATTTAAAAATTGTTTTTGAAGGTAGCCAAGGGGAGATGCACTGGTAACTCTTGAAAGGCTAATGCATTAAATTTTATTATGTCTTCAAATAGCATGGGACAGCGTCTAACTCTAGGTTACTTTAAGAGAACACTCGGCTTGCTGTGCTCCCTCCTCTCATTAAAATGTCCCTGTTTGGGGTGTTTTGCATTCTCTGCGTTTCTCTCTGGTGATCACTGCTGAAGATGAGACAGGTGGCAGGAAGGCTGAAGGCAGAAGCTGGGAATTGTGGGGCTGCAAAGAGGCAGAAGTGGAAGGACAAGGTCAAGACAAAGGGTTTCACCATG
>VZTG01010447.1:268165-347485 GCA_013397845.1 Melanocharis versteri
ACTTTTTTGATGTGCAATTCTTTCCTTTTGATATATGTGAAAGCAGTTTTGGGGTATTTTAGATCCCTTCCCCTACCAAAGAAACAAGCAATGGCAGACATCCTTCCAAACCAAGTGGCACATAGTAAGGCTCTGCTGAGAATAGACTGTCCTCCTCCGTGTTTCCTAATTCATGTGTGGATGACAGGGATACAGAGACAGGATGGAATGACCCAAGAAACTGGTCATTATGAGGGAAGGACAGACTTCAATGCTCTCTTCCAGCTCCTCTTCTCATCCATGGCTGAGCCTACCCTGTGCTGTCCCCACGGGGCTGTGGCACATTTGGCTCATGTTTGACAAAAGCAATGGGGCATTTGGGCTCTCTCCTGCTGCAAAGCTCAGCAGAGACACAATGAAACCTCAGCCAGAGTCTGAGAGCTTCAGTTTCCCAAATGACTAATGCTGTTTCAAAGTAGAAGCCAAGAAAGGATAACACAAAATTATTTGTTGGCTGCCCCAAGAGCAGGGCAGGGCTATTTTTTCTCTCTGATAAACTGAATGGTTTTGACCCACGTTGTAACCTCTGGTTTGAATTTAGAGATAAGTATCGTCATATCAGCCTTGTGCCAAGACTCAGAAGCACCTTGTGGCAGCAGTGAAGCAGTGTTTCACAGGGCTGCATGGGCCAGAGGAGGCTGCAGGGTCTGGACAGCGTGATCAGGCAGATACTCCCCTCCATTCCATGTTTGGAGGGTCCCCGCAGCAGGGGACAGTATAAATTCTAATGAAGTTGCATTGCCAGTGGCAAGAATAGAGCTAATTCCAGGTACTCTGGAGTTTACAGCTCAGGAGTGGATTTAATTATCATTTTACTGGCTTTAAGTGAGCTGTAAGACTAATCTAATTTTAACAGGGTCAGCAGTTGCTTTACAAGCTTCCTCAAGAGGCAAGTGTCAAATTAGGGCTATACCAATAGATAAAGGGAGAAAACTAAAGCCATTGATGGCCATAGATTTCCCAGCTGATATCTTTATACTCTGTTATAAAAGCCTATCACCCTTCATTTAAAGAAAGTGAAAATTGTTGACAGCTCTTTCAAATGCTTATTGTTAGGAAGCAACTTGAACTAAATATAATTAGAATCAAATCATGTGCACCTTTTATTGAGGAGTAACAACACTCAGTATCTTCTGCTATTTATGTTTCCAGTTGCTGCAAGACTGCGGCTCTGAGCATTGGTGGTGCCATTTGATGGACCCAGAGATGCACCTGGGAGCTTGTTTTATAGCAGGTTTTGAAAAATATAATGCTTTGCTGGGGCACAAATGCTCCACCCGGAGCCAGGACAGCCCAGGCCTCGCACTTGGGCGCAGTGGAGCCGCCCGGACGTGGCGGCAGAACTTTGTGTGCCATAAAGGAATGAACTTTGGCAAAACTCTGCCCTTGGACTTTTAAAGACCTGCACCTGCTGACCTGCCTAAGAGGATTTTCCAGGTCATGGTGCCCTGGAACAAGCCAGGCATGGTGCTCTGCTGGAGGGTTCCTCCAGGTTTTGGGGGACAGCTCTGAACAGTGAGAGGCCATCCAGAGCTTGGAAAAACCCTTCTCCTGCCCAGCTGACCTGCCCCACTCGATATCCCTTCCCTTCCTGCCCAAGGGAACTGGAGTCAGGGCTCCCCTGTGTGATCAAAATCCCTGGCAGGCAGCAGGAAGTAGTGAGCTGCCCACACCAGACCCAAGACTCCTGCACAGTCATCCTTGTGTTTTGCTCACACAGGTTTCTCTTTCCTGGTAATTTCTTTGCTGGACAGGACCCACTCTATGTTTTCCATCTAGTCCAAGCCAGATGGCCACCTGCATAGTCTGTGGAGAGGGGTAGGTGCTCCAGGGGATTATCAAACCTGGCTGCTGGCGAATTACCCTCAGGGGATGTCTGTCTATTTCCCTTGCTTCCTCAAAGAGTTCGGATGACCAAATAAAGGTTAAACATGTACATTTTGCAAGACTGAAGTTAGTCTTCCAGTGAGATGGATCCTTATGGAGAGGAGAATGCTACCCAACAGGCATCAGCTACACAGGCCATAGGAAAAAAAATATATTTGACCTCCTTTATAGAAGCATAGAATCATAAAACGTGCTGAGTTGGCAGGGACCCATCAGGATCATCGAGTCCAACTCCTGGCCCTGCACAGGACACCCCAAGAGTCACACCATGTACCTGAGAACATTGCCCAACACTTCTTGAACTCAGACAGGCTGATGCTGTGAGCACTTCCCTGGGGAGCCTGTTCCAGTGCTCAACCACCCTCTGGGTGAAGAACCTTTTTCTAATATCCAACATAGACTTCCCCTGGCTCAACTTCGGGCATTTTTCTCAAGTCCTGTCTCTGCTCATGAGGGTGAAGAAGTTGGTACCTGCCCCTCCTCTTCCCCTCACGAGGGAGTTGTAGCTGCAGTGAGGTCTCCTTCAGTCTCCTTTTCTCCAGGCTGGACAGACCAAGTGACCTCAGCAGCTCCTCATCCAGCTTCTCCTCCCGACCCTTCACCATCCTCATGGCCTCCTTTGGACACCCTCTTTTTATATCGTGGTGTCCAAAACTGCACACAGGACTCAAGGTTATGCTGCACCAGTTCTCCATATCTAGTCTTTTATAAGAATAGCTAGGCCTAGCACACAGCATACCCAAACTAATCTATGCTTTCATTCCCACCACTTCTTTATCCCACAGCATGGCTACCCATTGTACTCTCCTCATCACTTCCAACCCTTTGCAGAACTTAGGGATCACCCCTGAACCACCATGGCTGTTTATCTACAGTGCTGACACAGAAAAGAGATGCTGGTGTTGCCCTAGCTCTTTGCAGAGGGGCAAACTTTGTCCATCTCAAGGATTTGAAAGAATTGAGATGGAATTTTTTCCTCCCAGTTATCTGAGAGCTGAAAAGGTAAGCACAGCCCAGGCTGGAGAAACAGTCTCTGGGTGAACTCCATGCTCTCTGTCTATTTGCATTACTGAGAAGTACTTCTTATCTTTTGGACTTTCAAACCAAAGAGTTTAAAGAAATACTGGAGTGAAATTATAGCTGCTGATGATTAAAGCACTATATTTAGGCTTAACTGTAACTTAAATGCCAGATTATGAACTCTGAAATATTTTTTACATAAACTCTCCCCCCCAATAAACAGTGAGGTAAAGTAGTCAATTTGTTCCATTGACTTCAGCCAAGTGCAGCACAATTCTGGTTTTACATTAGTCCTAAGGGACAGCCTCAAACCTTGAATTAACCAGGAAAATACAGACAGTCAGAGAAAGCAGCCTCTGGAGACCCTTGTTAGGAGAAGCCTAACAGTGTTCAGATTGTTAGGGGGTTGCTGTTTGTTTTTTTCCGGGAGGATCTCACAAAATATCAGTCATGTGAGACCTACTGCATAAAGTGCCCAAGTAGAAATCTGGCTTTGAAAGGATTTAATCTGGGGTTGCAGGTAAATACCCTGGCTAAAACAATATGGATAAAGCCCTGCTGAGCCAGCTGACCTGGGGGAAGACAGACAGTGTGGTTATCTGAACTTCACTTATCTAAAGTCTCCTCCTGTTTGAGGTGGGATTATATTGTCCACCTCATACCAGAGAGGGGATTCTGTGCGCCCTGATCAACTCTAGGTGCATGACCCAGCATTCACGGTTTCATCTTGGGAAGGCAGGTGTCCTTCCCCTGGAAAGAAAAGTAGTTTGGAAATTAGAAGACCACATGATTCAAGCTGTACAGCTCATATACAATCATAAAGAGGAGATGCACACAGAGAAAAGAAAGATGAAATAATTTTGTGGAGACGCTGAGGTACAGCGGTGGGCAGAATAGACACTGTGAGAAGCAAAGGTGTCTCGGGCAGAGGTGTCTTAGTTCAGGCACAGCAAGCAGGGGGTGAGGAATGTCCCCAGCAGCCACTGCACCAGGGAGGGATGTGCAAAGCCTACTACTGCAGGCTGGGCAGCTCCAGTCACCACATCGGAATCGCTTACACGGTCTTGTTAAGCTAGAGGTTCCCCATGCAGGCTGTTCACCTCCTCCCCACGCCCACTTCAGTCACAGCCCTCACCAGGAAACCAGAAGTGGAAAAAGCCAATCTTCCCTGTCTAATAAATTGAGGAAAAATAAAAACTGATGACTTAAGATGGAATTCCCAGGGTTTCCAAAACAGCAGTGTACCTTCACTTGTAGCCCTGACGATCTTTTGTGTTGTTACAAAGAGTTGCATAAAAAAAATGCCAAACCAAAATTCTGAAGAACACTGAGGAATTATTTCTAATCCCTTTTTGCTTGACAAAAAAAAATCCCCTACAAAACCAAAACTGATAAAACCATTTTACACAAACCACAGTGAAAGAAACTATATGGTGTATTTACAATTAATTTTCAGCTTATGAAATCACCTCATGAATGAAATGTGTGTCTAAGTTGTATGAGAGTCAAGAAGGGAGAAAAGATAACACTAGTGAGGAGAGAGCAGATTTTTATAGTGTCTGCTGGTTGCCTTTCATTCTCTGAACAGCAGGAGGAGATTAATGATATTGTCACAACGACATTAATGATGCTGTAAAATCATAAGGACAGAGAGAGCCAGGATTTGATAAAAGTGAGATTTACAGCTGCATCAGTCAATTTAATTATCTTTTACTAGGCTTAAACTAAGCAGTAAGACTAATCTCCATTTAACATGTTTTACAGGGTCTGCAGGTGCTTTACAATCCTCCTCCATTCAGAAGTGTCAAATTATGGCAATATTGATAAAAGAGTGGTGTGAATGGTCATCTAGTCAATCCCCAAACCAGTTAATATCTTTCTTTACTGCATTGTAAAAGCCAATTACTCTGAAGTTTTGGAGTGAAATTTGTGGAGAGCAATCTGAGTTGATAATGTTTAGAAAACAAATTCGAAGAAGATAAAGATCCGTGTCCACCTGCCTGCGTTGGCTATAAAAGACGGTGCTGCTGCCTCTGTGCTGGCTCTGCTGCCTGTCCTCCTGCCCTGCTGGCAATGATCAACATTGCCTAGAGATGAGCTGTGAGCAACATGAAATGTTTCAAACAAGGTGTTCTTTTTCTTTGTCATTTTCTCAACCCTTTAGCCACCAGCAGCTGCTTCTCCATATTCTGTTTCTTTATGCTGCAATACTCGACCTGTAGTGTAACACAGTATTTGCTCTTACCAAGTCCAGCGAAACCATGACAGATTAGACAGATATATCTAACTTTTCTATGTGTGGTTTTTAAAAACCGAGTCCTTCAGGTACTTCAGGTCCCCAGGCTGGATTTTTTGCTCTCCATAACTTTGTGGAGTTACTTATACTTCCACAAATAGGGGAGTAAACCCAACCATCTTCACTTCATGGGCTGCTTCATGGTCACCGAGCCCTACCTTTTTAAATAAGTATCTTCCTTTGAGCTCTAGAGAAGCAAGCTTCTGGCATCAGGGACAGAAGAAAAATGCTTAAACTTGCACTTTTTCTAGACTTTGATTTTCAGTGAGACTGAAGAAAATGTAACTCTCAAACCAGACGGCAGCTCTCAGCAAATTGCATGTTTCAAGCCTGGGAGAATCCCTTGTTTAGCCAACTGTTGTCTGACACAGCAGAATGAGAAAACCTAAATCTTTCCTAGGGAGTTCAGATTGTCTTTCCCTGCTCTCCAAGCAAAGGAATACCAGTCTCTCTCAGGCCAGGTGTGTCTGGCAGTGAAGAATCCGATTCAAGGCAGGCTCTGGCTCTGAGCACTTGGTGATGGGAATTTCGATCCCACTTCACCTCTCTTTGTTTTATACTCTTGTCTGCATTTAAATGCTGTGGGCAAGTCAATTCTTTGACCCATCTCTTCTGCTGGTCAAAGTGGCTCTGAAGGCAATTTCTGTGATACTTTTGTCTCACTAAGCCCTATTATTGGACATTTTTTGAGTCAGGAGTCAGGCTTCCCAGAAAACAGACTTCATGGCACAGGCATGCCCTGTGTCATTCAAAGACAGTTGTTCTGCTCCTGTACTTGAAAAAATCAACAAACACAGAATGACTGAGCCCAGTGTTTCCACAGAATCCTATTTTCAGCTGTCTCAAAAAGTTTTTTGACTAATAATGAAATAATCCCCTGACAAGAAGCTAAAAATATTTCCCTTCCCAGGCTTGGAAAAGAGAGATACATTTTTTTGACAATTACCTAGAAAATTTACAGCAAAAAATAGTAACAGCAGTCAGCTCTTAGGACCTGCAGTTCTGATTGAAACACACTGCAGTCCTGCCTCATCACCTGCTTTCTTTAGCTTGCTAGCACATCTGACACCCTAAATCTGACAGGTGTAATGTGCTTCTGACCACGCTGAGTGGCCCTCTCCCCTTGCAGCCTTTGGGTCCTGGGGCTGCAGTGCCAAGCTGGGCTGACAGTGCCCCTGGTGCAGGAGGTGCTGGCGGACATGCCTAGGAGAGACATCATTTGTAGGACAAGCACTACCTTAAACCCCAGCTCAGACCAACCGCAGGACCTTCCCGGGGGTTTGGCTGTTAGAAAGTCAGACGTGGTAAACTCTGATGTGCTAAACCTACATGCTTTGTGTGTGACAGGCTTGGCTGGCCTCTGTCATGCAGCCCATGTTCCCAGCTGCTGCATCCACTGGTCTCAGCTGGCGGCCAGCAGATCCCATGCTGAAGGACTGCAGGTGGAAGTGAGACAGAGCTCTGCCACATCTGGCGGGAGGCATTATGCACCAGAGCTTTAAAAGAATTGGGAAATTGGCAATGCATCGTGGTGGTTCCTGTCAACCTCACCCCATTAAGACCAATGGTCCCCTCAAGGTCCCTTTATCCAGGGACTCTTGGAAGAAGGGTTTTCAGTCAAAGTGGTGGCTCACCTTATGGTGAGACAAGGGTCTCAAACTTTACTGCCCATTTAATGGAATTTCCACTAAGCCTAGGGGAAGTGGTGTAGAAATTGGCAGGAATTTTGTCCAAACAAGGTTTTCAGGATTGAGCCTCTGTCAATAAATCCTGCAACGTGTTTGCTCATGCAGGAAATGGGAAAAAGTCAGTTCAGGATTCTTATCCATCTGATCTTATCAGGGTGGTAAATCTGGTCTTTGATCTTTTGTCAATAACGCACAAAGTTGGAGGCAGCTGCCACCACCCAGCTCAGCCATGCAGTCATCAGGGTCTCATAAAACATTTATGAAACCTGTCATAAACTGGCCTGATAAGGAACAGGACATCAGGTTTCAGGAGTCAGCAGCTTCTTAGGGAAGACCTTCCCTCTAACTCCAAAGCTCCTTTGTTTAAATAGCAAACACAAGCCACTGATTGCACCCTGCCATAAATGCTGGGAGCAGGGACTTTTCATCAGCCCTGCTGCCTGCTGAATTTTAGTGGCAGGTACTGGCCTTCATCATTTGCCTTTCCCACTTGCCAGTCTTAGGGGAGGAGGGAGAAGAGGGGAGGAGGAGAGAAACTGAATAAAATTATAACTGAGGAAGGAAAAAAGTAGAAGAAAATTTTAACTGAAATAATTAAGCCCACATTCTGTCCCCACCTTCCCCAGTTATTACAAATATGACTCATGTCACAGTCTCTGCCTCTTCCTTACTTTCGTTATAAGAAAATCAAATTGATCTGCCTTGTATCTTCTCTGTGCATATGTGCTCCTTGACATTTTTTTCCAGAAGACTAAATCCCTGGTAGAAAATGAGCTGCCTCCAGTGTCCCCCCCTGAGGCACCCAAACCTCAAGAACAGGTCCATGCTCTGATGCCATGCAGGGATTTCTGCTTCCTTCAGCAGCACGGAGCACCTCTCAGCAGCACGGTGTCCACAGCAGCTCCATGATCTTCCTGAGCTACAAGTCAAGGAGCTGCGCCACACCAGGGACCATTCGATCACTCATTGGGATATTTCTTGTTCTTTGGAACAATTTGGCCCAGGGGATGCAGTTGGAAAAGGGAACTGCTGCTAGGATCAGGTATCACAGTCTTATTACTTACACAGAGGATTCAAACCCTTGATTTTCTGAAAGCACAGGAAGGTCAATGTCAAAGCACAGCCCATGTTTGCAAGTCAAAGCCCTGGTTAGCACCAAGATCAAATCCTTCTTCCATGAGGCCACAATTTTCATGCATTCTGCCATCTTTGATTGTGGTTTTGGTTTTTTTTTGTAAAGACACAAAACAGAACACAAAACGCTACTTGGAACTTAGAATCACAAAATAGTATCTCTTAAATCACCTGGATTATGTTTATTATTCCTTTTATTTGCTTGTGTTTTTTGCGATGATGTATTCACAACCTTGAGATACAGACCACTGTTTTTTCTGGTGCCTGACTTCATAGAAAGCTTAATTATTTCCTAAAAGTATTTTAAATCATGCAAACTATACTGTGCCATAACAAGATACATTTACAGCTATGTATTTATTTTATAATCTCCATGAGATAAGCAGCTGTTATGTTTAATTGGTACTACTGTATTATTTACCAATCAAACTACTTAGGAGTTTAGTGGTGCAATCACAACTTCTCTACCTGTTAATTTAGTCCTGTTTCAGTCACTAATAATAACAACTGTTCAGTACTGATGAGAACTTGGTGTCGGAACAGTTCCAAATAGAGATAGATACAAAGATACCTTAATTGGGTAGGTGTTATCGGTTGCTTATAGTTATAAAGCACTAATTCAACAATGGTGTATAACCACAAAGCAGCTGTAATAAATTTCAGATTTGGTAATAAAATACGACTATATAGCTTGATTAGGTGATAAAATAGCAGTTACATTTTAGAAATATATCAAAAATACGAAATGCTTGTTGTCCTGAGCATATCTTTGCAGGCAGCCTCGCAGCTAAAGGTTCCAGGGCTACCAGGGAGCTCTTTTGTCTTTTCCCATCGTCAGCGAGGGTGACTGAGCGAAGCAATTGATTGTGGTGGGTAGCCTGTGCCCCAGGCCATTTAGGCAACCCAGTTCTCTTTCTCGCTTCATTGCAAGCAAACACAGGACAGAAGAATCTCTACTTGCTGCAGCCAGATGCAATTAGTCAGTTGATTAATCAACTACTATCACTTTTTGGTGCCTCTTAATTGTGTGAACTTGCTCTGCTCCTGTTTCAGGTTATGTTATTCTATGGAAAGATAAAGATGTTTTAGGTGTTTGCATATCATGTAACACCGCTCAGAGGAATACAGGCAATGCACTTTGTTGTGTGGCAGTTTATGGAAAATGCAACACCATGGGTGGCATTTTGTGCACACTGGTGCCCAATCCCTGCGTGGGTGGCCTTTTCGTGAGCCTCAGCACTCTGAAGGTGACTGTAGGACACGGAATTGCAGTTCCAGGGCTTGCTCTTAGGTTTGGAAGAAGGATTTGAATCAGCTAAAGTAATGAGAAGGACAGGAACCTCCTGCTCCCATCTACAGAACTCCAACCAGGCACCTCCACAGGGGAGATAATTAGGATGTGGGACCACAGCGTCATATTAAAATACCTGCATGAAAAATTCTGTGTACCTGAGTGACAACGCATGCACGAAGATCTGCACAGAGAGCAAGATGTTTGGAAAACTTAATTAAAATAGGTACAAATCCTGGACTGGGCATGCCTGCAGCTTGTCTTCTGACCACGAGACAAAGGGTGGTGCTGACAGTGCTGACAGTGCCGTGTCTGCAGAGGTGTCCAGAGGGCTGCACTCTATAGCAGGCACGAGAGGCGTCCTGCACGAGCCTGCACAGCCATGGCACGGGTGTCTGCTGCACCATGACCTGGGACTTCTGGAAAATGAAAGTGCTGTGTGACTAAGGGTTTATATGGGTCCTATAAATCAGATGACTGGAGACTGCTGTCTGTTCTTCATTTCTCTGTTGTTTTCAGCTTCTCTCTCCAGCCCCATTCTAAGAAAACTGTGACCAAAGTTAACCCTTATGCTTTCCTCTGTTTCTTTTACTCTCTTTCTAACTTTTCCACTTCTATACTTCTCATTTGTGTTCTTCTGAGCTGTGCTCTTCGTTGACAGATGTTATCAGTTGCATCACTGCCTCCTCACAGATGTGTATCAAGGGAAGAGCAAACCTGCTTCCCCCATACCCTCAGATGTCCAGCACAGTGTAAATCATCTTCTAGCCTTCAAGAAGACCCCAAAAAGACAGTCTACAGAGAGTGCATGGCAGTCAACGCCTTTGGTGCACACTAATACCCTTGTCCCACTCACCAAGAAGCTTTTTCTTCAAGATCTAAAGACAGCTCCAGGGACAGCTGGGGGAAGGTTTTGTACCCTTTGTGTCCCCACCGGACACATGCTGCCTTTTCTTAGGCACCAGAGAAGTCACAGAGCAGAGAGCTGCTGGAAGTGAGCTTTGTTCTTGCATTCATAACACAACTCCTAATTCCCCTAAACTGTTCTTTCCTGGGCACGTGGTGCCTTTATACCTCATTGACTGCTCAAAAATAGCCCTTTGCTGAACATATATATTTTATTCCTAAAGATTACTGACTGTGATGTAGTTGGTAAAATGGAATGGAACTACAAGTGAATTATGGTCTTTATCCCTAATGAGTAAAATTTGCTTACTGCAAACTCCTGAGTAAAGCTGAAGAACATTACAGATAGGTGCAACCAAAGTAATTGAGTCCCCAAAATTTCAAAGGTTTTTGGGAATATACACCTAGAGAGCTGGCTGTAACTGGTGAAAAGGCTTTTGTCACTAGCATGCAGCCTTCCTTGCCCCATTAGTTTCAATGCACAGAACTGTCATTTCTGCAAAGTGCAGGGATTTGAACTGGCTAGCCAGCAGGGGTAGCTCAAAATTGTACTGGTCTTCCACACATGCAAAAAAAATCGATACAGCCCTTTCCTGGTCCCATGAAAGTCACACTTTTCCATGTTTTGAAGAAAGAAGGATTCCATCCTGATTGCAGCACGCTTTTCTGCAAGGGCTCAACTTCCAGAACCAGATAAATCACATTGATCTGTCTCCTATGTCACATGGCCGGTGCCATTCCTTAGAATTGGTGCAGGAGATTTTAATGAGTTTCTGCAACTGGAAAGAAGGAACCATTTTCTTTATTAGTGCCCTCTTAGGAAAAAAGACAAACTTCCCCGAGTTACGGATTGATCATGCACTTATTGTAGGCTCTCAGACCCATAGGATGGTTTGGTTTGGAAGGGATCTTCAAGAGTATCTAGTGTATTTTCATTAGCAAGGCTACTGGGTTTGAATGCCTAATTCTGCTTCTTTCTGGATTTTTTTAATGTGACACTTTCATGGGATTGGAAGCAGATGCCCACGCTGAGAGTCACCAACCAGAAATGACACACAGGATTCAACAAGGTACTGGCTAATCAAAATGATTGAAAAAATGGTTCGGATGTATCTTTATTTTAAATGATCTACAATTTAGGAGAGCATGACTAGAATAACACTTAAATTCTTGAATTAATTCAAGTTTGAATGAATTTCTTGCTGAAGTTCAAGGCTTCAGCAAGTCATAAAAGACTCAGGAAAAGCTCTCAGAGACCTGAAAAAAAAAATTAAAACATTGCTTAACGACCTGCAGGAGAAGTCTTTTCTGTGTTCATGAATCTTGTAAGATTTGAGGCTGAGATTTCATGTGTTTGGCACAGTTCACTGAAGACAGGGCCTCTCCTTGCACCATCCCCATTCACCTGACTGCTCGTCAGTCCTGAATCCATGTTCTTGCAACTACCCACCTGCATGGCCTCATTCTCACCCAAGGGAAATTCACCTGGCTGCTTCCTCCTCACCCTGTGTCCCTCGGACTGCCCACTCCCCCTTGGCCGATGGAAGCAGGAGTTGCTCCCTTTTCCCAAGAAGCCAAGAAGTACAAATGTGCGGCCGTGCAAGGCTCCGTATCGTGGAGCTCTGAACCAGGGCCAGCTGGCTGGCTGTCAGCACGCAATCCAAACACCGGCCAAGGCTGTGCTGGCTGCAATAAACCCCTTCAGGGCTGCAAAACAGGTCAGAGATCTCGAAGAGTACAGCTCTGCTTGGATAATGATTAACAGCATGGTGGCAAAAGTCCCTGAGGCTTTGGCTGGCTGCGTGTGTGTGCAGGCACACATGTGCCTACGTCAATGGGAAAGTTTATCTGTCCTAAGCCCAGAAAACCCTTTGCAGGGGCAAAGCCTCTCTCCTGGTGGGCTGTTCACTCAATCCTTACTATGGCCCAGTATTCCTGACTGTCCCTGCACTGGCAGAGAATTCCCTGCCGCTGCATTTTAAACCAAGAGCAGAAATAATCATGAGGGATAAGTTTAGTCTTTCTCTAACTTCTGTCACAAACAAATATGGAAGACCATATTCCAGTCTCTGATTCATGGGCATAAACCTGAAAATTGAGACAAATGTAATTTTCTTTCAGACCCTCTAAGAGATAAATCTGCAAAACTGACCTGACAGGAGAGAATATAATCATGAGTGTTTTGTTCTGTGCCAGTGAATGTCCTTAAACTCAATAGTGCTGTTAAATTGCTAATTCCCAGAGCAAAATAACTTTATAATTATCTGTGGATCCTGTGCAAATTTTCCCCTTCTTCTTAATTTCTACTTGTTATTTTTCAGAATCATTTATTGTAGGATTTTTTCCCATGTTTTACAAATTACCTTATCATAATTTTTTGAAAAGCAGGTGTTTAAAAAAAACCCAACTGCTATGTTGGCAGGTTACTCCTGGAATACAATCTCGTGTGTGTCTGCATGTACTTATATACTCATGGATATATACTAATAATACCTTATATACTAATGGATCTATAATGGTATGTAAATGTGTTCTACTGTTAGATGGGCAACTGCTTTTACAAAGAACAACACTGATCACACTTTGGTTGAGGGGACCAAGAGGACCCAAGAGCAGGGACAATGCTGTTATTCATGATGAGCTCTCTTCTGGAAGTTTTTGCAGTAGAAATTTTCCAAGTGTGGTCGTGACAGCCAGTCTGCGAGCTACAGCAGACACCTGCTGCCAGCCTAAAGCGCCTGAAGCAGCCAGCAAAGGGGCAGCAAGCCCTGCCCAGGGCCAGGGAGCTCTGTGAGGAATGCCAGATCAGGTCCCTTGTAATCAAGGGCCGTTTCCTTCCTTTGTCAGGATCTTGACAGGCAATCTGATTTTAACACGAGTTTCCTCTATCCCAAGCCAGCGTCAATAGAAAAGCAAATTGATCAAGTGTGAATGGACACCACAAAACTCCTGGGTAATGGCAGATAACACTCCTTGACCTTCCCACTCATAAAGCTGCATTACTTCCTCCTCCACAATGAAGGTTATTTTCTATACAGTATTTACATTAGTTTATATGGCTACATCCTCAAAACCTTTATTCAGCTTCGTAAGGTCGTGCCAGAGTCCAGGTGTGCATTTGCAAAGGCAGTGGGAGCTGTGGTCTCCAGTTAACACAGCCAGCTCTGGTTTGTGGTCTCGCTCATGGGCTCGGGAGAGAGACTGCAAGGCTGCAAGGAAAATAAACGCCCAGTTCTTAGACAATGATTGCGGACTTGGGTGAATTCAGCTCTGGGAAAGACCACTTCATTTAGCTTAAGCGCGGCCAGTGGGGGGAGCAGAAAAGCAGCTGAACCTAATTTCAGCATCAGAATATTCTATGCACATTGTTAAAGTCTTCTTTTGTATGCATATGAAAGAGAAAGACCAGAGCTGAAGGAGCAATCACTGGAATTAGGACTCCAGCTTTCCAGGTGCTTACACCAGCTGATGAAAAACAATGCTTCTGAAAACAAGGGCTGATGTTGGTGTAACACTGGAGGGAAAAACATGCTTTCCAAATGAATTTCCTTTTACTCTGTGCTCATCTGTTGCAGAAATATCAGGAATTTTCTTTATTCTGGAGAAATAAATGAAACATTGTAGAAGTTTCCCCTTTTAAGTAACCATTCTACTAGGGACCTGATTTTTTTTAACTCTGCTGACTGGTTTATCTCTGAGGAGATAAATGGTTTAATTTGCTTTATTATGTTACTTAGATTAATTAGCAAGTGTTTACATGGCTCACTAAAATACGTAGAGCACTATAAATGTTCATACCCTTTGTAGCAGTTATGCTTGCAGCTCAGAGCACCTTTGGGGTATTCCTTACGAAAGGTTAAAATGTTCTGGATTCCTTTCTTCCCTTTGCTGAGGCTCAAACAGATGTTTCAAACACCCTTCACTGACCTCCTCATACCATCCAAGAATAACATGGGGAAAAATGGAATGCTGCCTTAGAGAGGCTCTATCCCATGTTCACCCATCTGACATCTCTCCCCCAGCCTTCCAGGAAGGTTTGGGAAGAAGCTGCCGGCCCTGCTGATCTGTTCCTCTCGGTTACTTGCAAATTTCTACTTTGCTATTAAAATATTTCTTTCTGATGGCACCTGGCTGCCATGCCTTCAAATAAAAATGGCTCTGGGATCTTCCTGAAAGCCAGGTTTTAAACCTTGCAGTGTCTGATGCAATGAGCTATGAGTAACAGCCTCTTCCTTCCTTCCACAGCAGCGCTTGTGTTTTCCTTTGCTACCTGTACTTCACATTTTTCAGCCCCTTCTTAGCAACACATTTTCAAGGCAACAGTGCCTACACTTTTGTCACTAAGCCCTAATATTCACCTAGAGACACAACCTCACCATTTTGGGTTTAGCTGATCTCAGGGTCATGGTGAAGGAAGCAGCCAAGGAGGAAATCACCGCACAACAAGGTGCCAGAAGGGAGTGAGGCTGGGGCCAAGGACCAGAAACAGTGTCCCTGACCTGTCTGATTCCTACCAGGCATCTATAATGGTGACCTTTCCCTCTGCCTTCCTTAAAGTCAGTGCACTGGGGCTCTGGGGAAGCGTTTGCCCTGTGAGATGAGGATCAATGTCTGAACCGGGGTCTTAGGGCTCCTCCTGCAAATGCAGGAAGAGAAGCAGTCTCACCTGGAGTACAGCCGGGCTCTGCCTAGAGCAGACATCTGCAACAGGTCAGAAAAGTCGCTCCTATGATGCCAGAAGATTTTTCTTTTTATATATTTTTCACATATTCGTAGCTCTGTAGCCTATTATGGTATAGTTATATAGTTTCTTAAGCTAACTCCAGTATTTTATTGGACAAACGCATTCCTGGAATCCTATTCTAATCTTGCTTCTTCTGTGAACCAAGGCCGTGTCACTTTCCCATGTATTTAGACATAAACAATGTGGGGCTAGAAGCAAGGGGGAGGCTTCAGTAGGGGGCCGAACCATGAGGTGAATTACCTCATTAACTGTACTTCTAGCTGGGGATTCTTGTCAATTATGATAATTTGCTAAACCTTTAAAAGTGCTGAAGCCCTGTATCACGGGGGCATTCTGCCATAAGTGCACCTGAAGGACCTTCAACAAACAGTAACTGCTTTTCATCATTTTAATCTTGTTTGGCTTGTGATTTTAGGGCTGAAAAGGCATCACCTAAAGAAGGCTTTTTTCCCTCTAAAATGCTCAGGTGACCTAGAAGTGTATTTTGCACTCTTCTCCTTTCTTATGTACACTGTCTACCTGCACAGCAGGTAATACAGACCTCTCCTGGCAAGATGGAGATGTGGATTGAGATCTGTTTGGGCGGGGACTGGACTCACTTCTCCGCCATCCTCAAGGTGTGTGCTAGCCACAGAGCTGGGCAGGAAAAATCAGGGAAAGTATTAGAGGAAGGGGCTGTGAGGGCTTTGTCTGAGCAGACCTTGCTGCAAATTCAAGACAAACACTTAAATGTTGCATTGACCTGTACCTGCCAGCACAGGCTCTTTGCATTTCACCGCACACACCCGGATACTGCAGAGTGGCTTAGCTCTTTGTCTCAAGCTGTGTCCACTGCTTGGCTCAAGGGAGACCCAGAAGTGTGGTTTGTTACTCTAAGGATATGTCCAGCCCTTCCCACATTTAAGGCATCTCCCTCCAGGGATTCAGCAGGCATTCTCCTGTGTTCAGTACAGATAATTTTGCATTTGTTATCAGATATTTGATGATGCTGTATCTCTGTAGGCATGAGAATTTGCTCAGGCTCTAGTGCTGCAGATTTTCCACCTTCCACACTCTGGTCCCCACTGTGTCTGTTTGCTCTGTATCCGCCTCAGTGGGGTACATACGCCTCCAAAGATTTCCCTTGGGCTTAATGATTGGCACACGTTGGCCTTACTTGGCATTTACACAGTGCTATTGACAGGTGACAAGGCGTATTACTTTATGGCTGGGAAGATATGGAGAAAGCTGACAAAGGTGAACAAAGGTACAGAAAGGCTTCTGTGTGTGGAAAAAAACAGGTAGAGAGAACTCTTCAGCCCCCCAAAAGCCAGGAAGTTATGCTAGCAGGTTATAAATTACAAACAACAGGAAGAAGATGAGGGAACCACCCATCAGCCTTTTCTAACATGGGAGCGACACACACAAAACCAGCAGGCTGCAATTTCAAGAAAAACCAAATGAGATTTATTTTTGTACAGTGCAGAATTTATGGAGTTGCACAGTGTTTAGATCTGCGATGTTCCCTGTGAGGGGACTTTATGGATGTAAGGTAAATGTGCATGGGTTCGCATACGTTTTGGACATCCTCAAGGTGGCAAAATCCACTGAGGTGTCTTAGGTCCCCAAGCCATAGATTACTGCGCAATAGAACAGCTATTTTGGAAATTCCTCAGTGTACTTGATGGTGCTTCTATTTTCCCATGAACCACTTCTGTTGGTTTTCTCTGCTGGACACGGGCATCAACACCACTTCAACAAGACTAAACAGCCTCCTTCTCTCTTCAGCCATCTGCCGGGGACAGGGCGCTGGGCTGGCCGGGTGTGGCTGCTCCTGTGACCTCACCATCACCCTTGTGCCAGCCTGGTTTAGTGACTTGCAGTGCTCTTCCCAGTGCTTTGAGAACTGCTCAAGAACTGGGTCAGGCAACTCCCATCATACTCCACCTGCTGGATTTACACACTGTTAATTGCAAATAATCACATAGTTGAACAGGGAACTGAGATGCACTCTTGGAGCTGCTCTGCTGCCAAGGGTTTGGCAGTGCTCCTTGAACTCAGGGATGCTGAGGACTGGGAGGAGGAATGCAACCCCATCAACCTGCTCTTCCACTTCCTCACCTCAGGAAAACAAAGGGTGATTTTCTGACTATGCCATTTCATCTTTGACACTTGATTACCTGTTTTTCCTTCTTTCCCATTTTCCCTGAAAGTGAACAAGTCCTTACAACACCACCAAAATGTCAGCAACACTTTATCATTTTACCCTCACAGCAGCCTCTGGGCACAAGACTCCCAATCCTTAAAGCCACTCGAGCCTGGCCCCTGGTCCTGGCTCCACAGTCCCACTGTTTAATACAAGTGATCAGATGTAGTCATTGTGGTGCCCAAGCAGCACCAGCACAGCTCCCAGAGCAGCTGCACAGCAAACTGTGGCAAACCAGTGCAGCAAAAGCAAGAATGGATGCTCCTGCTAAAAATGGTACTTGTGACAGCAGCTGCAGCTCAGCTGGGACCATGGAGGCCGACTACACTACGGAGATCTGGGCAGGAGGGTGAGAGACATAAGAAGGAGGTGATACCTGCTGTGTGCTGGGTGACCAGGAGGGATGAGGCCAGGGCACAGATTGCCATGGTAATGTGGTTTAGGGAGGCCCTGGCTGCAGTCAGGTGCATGCCCCAGCATGACAAGGTGCCTCAGCATGAGTGCTGAATGCTTTGGCTGGACTATGGTGGGCACAGACATGCTGAGCTGGACAGAGACCAGACCTTCTATCTGAAGGGGTATAACAGCCCTTCGGTGGTAGTGTAGGACACAGCCTGGCCTGTAAAACAGTTCTCATTCATTCACTTGGGCATCACATCTCAGAGCAGCAAGGCACAGCTGTGGAGCTGGGTTTGCTCCCTCAGGATTTCCTGTTGTTTGCAATACTGACCACCCAGCAGCACACGTGCCCTGTCCAGCAGAGCCATCAGCAGCATTGCCTTGCTGCAGGGTGACACTCGCTGCTTTCTGTTCCTCTGGACCAGTGTGCTGCTTTTCACCCTGACCGAGGTGGGGTTAACCCGGCAAAGGAGGCAAAGTGCTGGTGAGACAGATTTGGAGCTGCCTCAGGAGCTGTGCTCAGCCCTGTGCCTCACACAGCCTGCTTGCCTACAGACCTGCCTTGTGACCGACTCCAGCATCAATGGCTGTACGCCTGGCTCCAGCTCTGCTTTTGTCTGGAGGGTTCACAAGAGCTCTCACTCGTGAGGGTTCCTCAGCATCTGACAAGTCATGAGCTCAGCTACAGCTGTTTGCTCAGAAAAGTTGCTGAAAAGGGTCCTTGTCTCTGTCTGGCTAAATCCACTTTTATGACATTTATACAGACACAATTTTCTTTGGAAGCTCTGTCCTGCTGCCAGGTCAGACTGAACTCAGCCAACATTTTACACTCAACATGGAGAGGACATTGCCAGCTCAACCTCTCTGTGTGCTCAAACCAAAGAAGGCAGGAAGTAGTTACCAGCAGTTAACTTCCCATCTCAGAGGGCACGTGAAGAGAAGCCCAATATGGGTCTACTCTGATTAGATATCTTTCCTTGGGGTCATTTATAGGACAAGGGGTAATGATTTTAAACTAAGAGGGAGATTCAGGCCAGATATAAGGAAGAAGTTCTTAACTGTGAGGGTAATGAGGAACTGGAACAAGTGACAGGGATGGAGATGTCACAGACCCCAGTGGCTCCTGTGCAGAGGGTCCTGGCCTCACTGCTCACACCCAGCCTGGTGCACAGCGAGGCTTTGCTGCAGAGCACTTTGCTTTTGAAAATAAGACACTTTTCCCCAGAGTACTGACGACTTTGGGGAAATTCTAGGATCCATATGTATATCATAGTAGGTCAATTGCAGGCCCTTGAAAAACTAGTGGGACAAAGTTCTGTCAGAAGGCAGACAAGCCCTTCTATCCAAGCAGACAAATTACACTAATTAGTCTACTTCAGCCTATTATTCTTGATCTCTGATTGATAAAAAGCAAAAATCTTTACGCTATTTTTTTGTTTTGTTTTCATAAAGGGACATAAAAATATCTGACCCCACCTCTTTCTACTTGACTTTGACTTCAGGAAATCATGATCATGCTGGGAACTTCTCTATTAATTCTATCAGTGCTTGGAGACCAAATACCCTGAGGACTTAAAGATGCCATCATCGGGCAGGCTAAATAGGCAAACATACATTCATGAACCAGAGAGCTGGCAGGATGCATCGGGTAGAAAAGTCTTTAAAGGAGATTCTCCTTAATAAAAGACAATTATAACAATATGCGACCATAGCAACAGCAAAGTTGCATGCAGAATGGCAGAGGTAAATATTCCCTTTAGCAGATGGGTGTCTCTCCTGCCTCCCATTGAAATTATATGCTGAAAGGCTAACATCAAAGGTTTGTTCAGAAAATTGTTATCTCTGAATGCTCTGCACATACAGCACTCCCCTGAGCCTCGGGAAGGCCTTTTTTTTCATTTTACAATGCAAATGCTGTTTCATGGGATGGATTTGGATTAGTTTTTAGAGAGCAAGCCTGGGAAATCTACAGAACAGCAACGTTCTCTCCTGCTGGATCTCCTTTGGCAGTAATGCTGGATCTCCCCACCATACCTGAGCTGATCCCTGCATTTCACTCCTTCAAGTAGTTAGGCACCTCTAAGCTGGTGTTAAAAAGAGTGTGGTTCTGAAAACAGGGAAAGAGAATTATTTGAGAAATAGATAAACAGCTGCCTGTTTTTTTCTGTGCTGCATTTGTTCTTCTTGGAGTGACAGAGGGCACAGGAGTTTCCCTTCCTTCTAACAAGCAGAGATACCAGCCACGAGTCTGGGTCCACTAAGCCACACAAGCGGAGAAAAACCATCCCACTGGCAAAAGGAGGTCCTGACGGCCTTTGATTTCAGTATTTACTCTTCCCTTTCGATTCCCTGCATGAAATATTTCCAGGTGACCCTGTGTGAGTCAATAAATAATACATCATCCCCAGGTGAAAAAAACTTGGCTGCGTCAAAGGCGCCTCTCAGTCTGCGGCTGGCTGTGGTTTATCTCTTACCTTCAACGGGCAGTTTAGAAACATTACGACAATCAGATAACCAGAAATGAATAAGCACTTCGATGGTTCAATATCTCACTTCACAAGTGACAATAAAAAGCTCATAACTTTTCCAGTGGCACATTTGGGTGTGCAGCAGGCAGGGGAGGCAGAGTGGCAGCAGCTGCTGACGCCAGAGGTGTGGCACACACTGCCCACCCGCGGGCCACACACCTGCTGCTTAAAGAAGAGCCCCCAAGCACAGGTCTCCACAAAATGTTTATGTCTCACCTGTAGAGATGCAGACCATGCCTCTGCATAGCCTAAAGTTGTTTTTCCTGGGAGCTCATTAGACTGCAGACAAAAAGGGCTCCCTTGCTCTTCCCCTTTTGCAGGTGGAACAAATGGGGGTGATGTACAGATGTGGCAGGACAAGGTTAGAATCCAGAATCTGTGAGCCCTTCCCCATGTCCTGAGCTTGTCCCTCCATTTGATCGGCCTGACTTCCAATGGGATGTACAGCAGAAGTTTTATAAAACTTCAGGGAAAATGCATGCCTGTTTCTAATGGAAATGGGAGGTGGTGAGGTGCAATAGGCTGCGTCCCTGATATAAACAAGGGAGCAGATCTGCAACAGCTCTGCCAGTGGTGACTCTAATTTGCCTCTGAGTGCAAATGTGCTGCATACAGACACCTGGATGGGAAGCAGAGCAGGTGGAAATCTAACTGCCTTCTCCGGGATTATGCAGGATGTGAGTTCAGCCAATTTTTCTGTAGTGGGAACTTCGTTAACACCTTTTGGGTTCATTATTGCTAATTCCGTGATAATCCTCCACCGAAGGAGTCACTGTGCATATTCTGTAAGCATGGACATTGCTTTCCAAGGCTTTTCAGGATTTCCAACGCTTTTCAGGCTGGAGGGCGTGGGAGAGGTTAATAACTGCTCGGGCTGCAATGCTTGGGACCGGATTCTGCCCATCCAGGGAGGGTCGAGCGGGCAGCTGTGCAGGGCTTGGTTGCCCTCCCGGGCTTAAGCCACGGCACCGGCAAAGCGCGGCCGGGCGGGGTTCGGCCGCGTTCCGCGGACCGGGAGGAGCCGGGGGGACGGCGAGGTGACAGCTGGCAGCAGCAGGAGCCACCCTGTCCCACCAGGTGGTGCTGCGACACCGAGCGAGCCCTGCCCGCGGCCCGGTGGACGCCGCGCTCCCGCCGAAGGGACGGCAGCGCCCGCCTTCATCCATGGATAATGCAAAGCCTCAGCTGCTGCGGAGGGCCTGCAGGACCTCTTGGGGACCCACAGTTGTTTTCCCAGCTGGGTGGTGGCATGGGAGTTGGCTGTGGCCATCCCCTGCTTGAAGGACACCCAGACCTGGCCCGGGATGTCCAGGACGTCGTGGTTACGATTTGCCGAAAGGGAGAAGAGTGAGGAAGACAGGGGAAAAAAAATGAATTGGGAAAATGTGACCAAAAGGGGAGAGCAGAAAATGTTTCCCAAAATCGTGGGCTGGGGCAAAGACTAGGTGGGCATGGGAAAGATGCAGGAAGGGCAAGAGCTGGAATTGTTGAAGAGGGGTTTCCTAAGGTATGGGGGGGAAGCAAGTGGCTGTTGTTGGTAGTTTATCCCTCCTCCTCATCCCAAAAAACCCCATGCTCTGTGATACTTCTCGGGCAAAACAAAGTGCCAGGGGACCGGTATAGTCTGTAAGGCTTGAGATACTCTTCTCCTCCCTGGAACACAGGTGCTCATGCACCCATCTAGGCTGCACCAGCACAAAACTAGACCAACACAACTGCAAGCGGGAGTGATTGAGAGCACCCATTTTCATTCTCAGGGACTGGGAGTATTTTCCTTTAAAATTGTAAACCATTGTTGAAGAGAAGGAGCATGGATGTTATAATCTGTCTTTCTGCCAGTGCTGAATTATTCTCAGTGAACATTCTTTTAGCTTTATTTAGTTACATTTTGTATGGCAAATAAAACAAATTCACTATCTAATCCATCTTCCAGAAAGCTCTGCGGATACAGAGCTTAAGATCTCACAAGCATGTCTTGTCCTCTTTGAGATGATTTGGGCTAAAGTTTAAGCAAAATGAGAACAAAAAATAGAAGGCTCATAGTTCTCAGTCAGTGTGGACTTTCAATATTGGCAATAGACTGCTGCTGTTTAAGTTCAGTCTGGTGCAATAACTCTAGCTGACATACAGCAATATCTCTAAAAACATTCAGTGTTACAAATGCAGCCAATAGGAGAACGAGCAATCAAAGAAATCAATCCCACTCTGTCAGGTTGATACTTTGGGGACTCGCCTATTAGCATAGAGATTGCCCTTTCCGTAGTACGTGATGTGCTTTGAAAACTTCGAAAAGCCTGAGAATAAGTGGACTTGAAATTGATACACTGAGGAATCAGAATTTGAAGAGTGATGTGAGAAGTGAGAGCCTGGGACAGAGATGTGCTGTAGGACTCTGCTCCTGGAGCCACTCGAGTTTGCCAGTTAAAGCATGGGGTTACTCAAATGAGGAATGATATGAGAAAGGGTCGTTCCTTCTCTGAGGAATGGAGAGGAGGTTGCATGCGTGGTGGCATTTCCCAGGTGCTCTCAGTGTTTTCAGCAATGTCTGCTTTGCCATTGCAGAGGGCTTGTAGGACAGCGGTGTGTACGGCCCACTCCCTCCTCTCGCCCTTCTTTCCATTTCCAGAGCATGTAGGAAAAGCAATTCCCCTCCGGGGAAGCCCAGGAGGCTCACACAAGCTTTCCTCGGGTGTGTGCAGCTGACTGCAAGGCTCTGTGGCCGACAAGCTGCTGCAGGACCCACAGGGACACCCATGTGCCAGTGCCCGTGCGTCCCCACTGCCGACCCCACACCATCTCCCCCGGCTGATGGCAGAGATGTTGCTGGTTGCACAAGAATGTGGAGAACTGCCAGTGCCGGGTCCTGTTCCAGGTTTCAAGAAAGGAGTGTGCTGTGCTGGTTACAGGCTGTTCTTCATCTGCTTATCCCCTCCGAGGTAGCATGACCCCTTCTGCCCCTGCTGTCTCCAGTCTGTCTGTCTCCTCAGGCCCCGCTCCTCCTCCCCCCGTACCTTTTATCCTTGAATGAACTTATTTCTGTCTGGCATTCGAACAAAAATACTTCCTTTCCCTCCTTGCTTCGCTGTGCCAATGGGAGAAGTAACAAAAGCAGAGTGCTGAGAGGCTTTCTGGCCTCTGGTCCATGGCACCCAGGAGCTGAAATAAACTGTTGCTGGGAGAGTCCTGTTCTGACATTGCCCTGTAGAGGAAGCGATAGGTCATTGTCCCCTAGAGATGGCCAATGCGGAAGACAGGCAGTGCACAGGGCACAGCAGGCCCGGTGTTGGTGTAAAGCATCCACGGAGAAGCTGGATCTGGAGAAGTCTCTGGGGAACACATGAGATCTGAGAGAGCAGAAGCTGATAAATTTCAAAAGCATTCATGTCGTGTGGTGGTGGTTTGAGACCAGAACCTCTACCGTTATGTCCTGCGATGTATAAAACAGTGACCTGCAAAACATTTCCACCTAATTTAGTTCTCAGAAACAGCTGAAACACCACAATCCTGTTACTAACAAGGAGCTCAAGGCAGGCTACCCGCATGGGAAAACTCCGTTCAAATGGTGCCCACTTGGCAAAATTGTAAAGCCACCAAAATCACAGGGGTGGCATAAATGAAAGCCTAAGATACATGTGGCACCGCATGGAGCATGTTTTGAACTGGTAGCTACAAGTCTGCTTGAAAAGCTAGTACTATCATGCTCCCTTTCCTTGATATCCACTAGCAACGAATCAGTAATAGCAATTATTTAAATCAAAAAACCTAACAATTAAACAATGTTTTATGAAGTCATCAGAAAAGCACATTTTCCCAAGCTGAGTCACCCCAGCATGACTGCCCCTCTGACTAACAAGATTCTCAGGCCACAGTCCCTGCCACAGCATCCCTGCTCCACTGATCTTTCTGCTGCCTTGCTCATCACTGCTTTATCCTCTGCCAGCTTTCATGTGTAGTGACGACTGAAGCGAGGCCGAGGGAGTGATGTGCCTGCATTTAGCACCAAACATGGTGTGCTTTGTGGAAGCTCTTATCAGTCGCATGAGCTGCCTTTTCTGGGCGTGACTGAGAAAGAAACAATAGAAAGAAAATAAACCTAGAGCAAGCTTATGTCTGGATACTTCTCCAAATGCAGCACAGCCGGTGACTTCACCAAGGAGACAGGGCAGAGTGGTATTGCTCCGTCTGCATCAGTGCAGTTTACTTATCTCCCCCTGTTCATTTATGGAGAAATGCTCCCCAGCTCAGGATAGTCCATTTTGGCTAGGCTGGAGGACTTTCCCCACGGTGTAGACATTTGTTGCAATTAAGGAGTTTGTATTGTGTCTAAATTTATCAGCTTTAACTCTGTGTTGACTTTGCTGGGGTAGGTACGAGATTCAGGTAGCCTTGGAACAGATTGAGCCAAAATCGCTCCGCTCCACTCGCAAGCATGAAATAAGGGGAACTACAACCGTTCTGAGCATCAGTGGCTTCAAAGGACCTGCCTCTGGAGAAATGTTTGCATCCCCAAGGCTGCTGGCTGACGTTTGGAGTTCTGGTGATGCCTTTGAACCCTGTGCAGCTTTGGCCAGCTTCTAGGCCTCATTTTGCTCTTGCCCCCACTTCCTTCTTTTCTGAGCCAGCTATGTTCAGTCCTTTCCCAAAGCACAGCATACCCCAACATCCACTCACAGCTCCAGTCTCCATCCCACAGGGCTGGGCTTGGTCTCTGAGCCAGCAGCTTCTCCCCAGCCATCCATGACTCCCTCAACTGCTGCTGCTGCTGCAGGAGTGAACTGTCCCAGCCCTAAGAAGGGCTGCAGGCAGGGATTAGAGGACAGCCCTGGGGACTGGGCAGGAGGAGGGGTGAACTGGCTGAATTCAGAGGCAGGAAGTGCTGGAGAGCTGGGGAAAACTGTGCTGGTGAGGTGAAATAGAATCATAGAATCATTTAGGTTGGGAAAGACCTCTAAGATCACTGAGTCCAACCGATAAGCCAGCACTGCCAAGTCCATCACTAAAGCACGTCCCCAAGCGCCACCTCTAAATGCCTTTTAAATACTTCCAGGGATGGTGATTCCACCAGTTCCCTGGGCAGCCTGTTCCAATGCCTGACCACCCTTCCAGGGAAGAAATTTTTCCTGATGTCCAATCTAAACCTCCTCTGGCGCAACTTGAGGCTATTTCCTCTTGTCCTGTCATTTGTTACTTGGGAGAAGAGCCCACCTGGCCACACCCTCCTTTCAAGCAGCTGTAGAGAGAGATAAGGTGCCCCTGATCCTCCTTTTCTCCAGGCTAAACACCCCCAGCTCCCTCAGCTGCTCCTCAGAAGAACTTGTGCTCCAGACACACTTATGCTGTGGGAAATGGTATCAAAGGCTTTCCCACAGTACAGACAGACAACATCCGCAACCTTTCCCTCATCCATGAGCTTGTCACCTTGTCACAGAAGGAGATCAGGTTGGAAGAGCTGGGCCTGCCCTTCACAACCCCCTGCTGGCTGGGCCTGATCCCTTGGTTGTCCTGCACATGCCTCATGACGGCCCTCAAAATGCTCTGTTCCATGACCTTCTCCAGCACCGAGGTCAGGCTGACAGTCCTGTAGCTCCCTGTATGCTCCTTCTAGGCCTTCTTGTAGATGGATGTCACATTTGCTGACCTCCCCAGTTAGCCAGGACTCTGACAAATTATGTCCCATCACTGGAAATATTCCAGGACAGGTTGGGTGGGACTTTAAGCCATCTGATTAGAGAAAGATGTCCTTGCTCATGGCAGAGCAGTTGGAACTAATGTTCTTTAAAGGTCCCTTCTAACCCAAACCATTCTGTGACTTTATGATTTTATGAAAGTGGCTCAGTGAGCATTTCTTCCAGCTCCCTCAATATCCAAGATGGGCGGTGAGTATGGCAGTGTGTGGTGGCTGTGGAATACTGAAAAGGATTAAGAGGCACAGGAGAAACAGGAGCTGCCAAGAGCTGCTGGTATAGACAGCCCTCAGGATGATGGCTGTTGACTTTGTCAGGAACCTGAATGTCCTTTACCTTGAGTGGGTTTGGTACATGTTGTTTTGGCACAACAGTTTTTCCCAAATGACCTCTCAGGGTGTTTTCTTTCAGGCTTGAATGTGGTGGGCTGAGTGCTCTTTAACAGGACCAGCTTTTTAAGGGACAAGATGTACTTTCAACTAATTGCCTCTGTGCTCAGGTTCTCTCCATTTCCCAGCTCCCTGAGCAGTGCCCTTATCAGGAGGGCAGAGGTACTTGTTAGAGCTTTCAAGGAAATGATACAGAGAACAGACTGACAGTTACCATCCATAGAGAGCAATCTGTTTAAAATAACATCACTAAAGGCCCAGATTGCTAATTACACTTTATTAGTTGCTTGATACGAGTTTTCTGAAGAAGCAGCTTATGTAAAGCTACTGCTTATACCAAATCCACAGCGTGAAGCATTACGATAAACACAGTGTTACCAGACTAAATGTAAAGGTTGTCAGTGGCTACTGAAAATGTGGCCCTTTTTGAAGGCAGATTCTTCTTTTTCACCATCTTTTCCCCCATGCAGGGGAAACATCAGTAGCAGTTAGAGATACAGGCACTGGGGCTGCCTGAACTGGTGGAAAACCTTGACTGGTGAAAAGGAGATGGCTGGTTACTGAGTGTGCTGAATAAGCCCAGCATCTCATGAACAAATCTCTGTCCTTGCACGAATTAGTAGCATTTTCCATACGAGCGAGAAGTGTACATCCTCCAACAGCCTGTCGTGCTATCCCAGGGACTCCTCTTCGTCTGCTTAAGGTCTGGGAGTTACGGCAGGTCTGCATCTCGTACCTTTCACAGGTCTGTTTACCTGCGGGGAGTCTTTTTATCTGTTTACCTGTGGGGGCTGCATTCCCTGGCTCCTTGTGCATCCCTTACCTTCTCCCTGTGGGCTGATCTGGTGGGGTTACGGGGGCAGCAGCACGGCCATAAGGGTGGCTCTGGCTCCCAGGACCTGGGAGAGCCTCATGGGAGGTGTTCCCTTCCCTGAGAAGGTGGCGTGGGATGAAGAGCCCTACCAACAGCCCCTGGAAAACCCAGCTCTTGCCCCCTGAAGGCTATTCCCTGTCCTCAACGCCCTCAAATGTGCCCCAGCATGCCCCCCACACTGCCCCCTCCCTGCTGCCTGCAACAGAGACGGATTTGCCAGCACAGCTTTGAGCCAGCTCTCAGGTTTCCAAAGCTACTGAGAAACCATTTCTTACTGAATAGATGTGCTTATGAAAATAAAACCGCTACCTGAATCCCCAAGAGCTGAGAGGCACATGCACAGTCCACTGGCTTGTGCGTGATGTGCTTCGCACCTCCAGAGAATGAGCTTATTTCTGAACCCAGGAAGCTCAAGGGAGTATTTTCTATTTCTATGGCACCATATTCCTGCAACAGCTACATGCACGCCCATCCTGTCTTTGCTAATTCTCTTTTGTTCTGCTGGTGAAAATCATTACTTAAAACACAGTTTAAAAAAATCCTCTAAACAGATGAATGGAAGAAAAAGCTACCTATGACGTCAGCAAAACAGATACTAATAGACAGATATCAAAAGGATACTGCCTTCAGCTATACACTTGAAATACTCCTGACGTCAGTCTGGGGCACATTTTAGCCTCCTATGCTTTGCATTTAGGAAGCTGAAGTACATTATATATAATTGGTTCCACCTACATAGAATTTGTTGAGGATAAAAGCAACAAGATTGCAGGTTCTCACCACGTCTGTAGGCACAAGACATATTCCTGACACCCCAGCAGCCATCCTGCGCCCACAGGGGAATACAGGCAGGAGCTGTCACAACTCCCAGCCACCACCTCCTGGCCCTTCCCCACCTGAACTGCAGACAGGGACAGATTTTGGTGTGTGCACAAGAAGGACCACAGCCCCATACCCACATACCACATACAGCAGATGGCAAGGGGGACATGTTTCACCAGGGCCTGTGGTGACAGGATGAGTGGAATTGGCTTTAAACTGAAAGATGAGAGGTTTAGATTAGATATTAGGAAGAAATTCTTTACTGTGAGGGTGGTGAAGCACTGGTTCGGGCTCCCCAGAGAAGCTGTGGATGCCCCATCCCTGGAAGTGTTCACGGCCAGGCTGGATGTGGCTTTAGCTACTTGGTCTAGTGGGAGGTATGTCTTGTCTGTAGCCTGTCATGGACTAAGTGAGTTCCAACCAACCCATTCTATGCTCCTATGTACTTTCACTCGCATTTTCAGCCCAGGAGCTGAGTGGGTGCTATCCTGAACACTACAGATTGCACAAGAAAATAGTGGTACTACTGCAAAGGGTTTTTCTTCATAGCTGTCCCAGTGCTGATGGCACTGATGTGCTGACTCAGCTGGGTGGCAGAAAGCATCTGCAAGGGACACAGGACCAGGAAAGGGGCAAGCCTAGGCACCAGAACACCTGGATCCCAGGTTCCTGTGACTCAGCTGGCATTAGCATTAGCACTGAAAAAATATGTTGAAGCCACTTTCTATGGCACGTGTGACTGCTGGCTTGATTGCTCTAACCAGAAAACAGGTTAATTGAAATAAATAATAGTGCTATTGTATTTACAGCTGAACTAATGCAATCCCAACAGGCAGGTCAGGACCCCACAGGAGCTGGTGAGAGGAAAGACCCCAAGATTAGCTCAGTTGTTTGGAGCATGGTTGCTAATAATGCCAGGGTTGCAAGTTTGATCCCTGTACGGGCCATTCACTTCACAGTTAGACTTGGTGATCCTCGTGGGTCCCTTCCAACTTGGAATATTCTGTGGTTCTGTGAAAGGGAGGCAGACAGGAGCATGTTGCTAGTCAGGTGCACAGGAGTGGCACAGCTTCTTGGCAGAGTCTTGCAGCAGAAGGCTTCGTCCTGTCCGGGAGCTGTGCCTGGCTTGCCAGAGCCCCCACCCTCCTAGATCAGGGCATGGATATTTTTGCACCCCTCTGGCACCCTGCAAAATCTCCAACCCTGATCCACCAGCAAATCTGTGTAGCAAGAATTATTGTCTCATTCTTGCTGTTCCTCGTGGGCAACATCAGAGGGTTTCACAAAACCCTTTGTGTTCATCTCCAGACTCTGAAGAAGCAAACACTCCGTTCTCTGAGTCAGTCCCACTGCAGTCCTTCCCCTGGAGAGGCAGGTGGTTCTGAAGGGTGCTGTAGAGAGGCAACATAAACACTTCCTGTCTTCCCACTGCTCTGCTGATCCTCTGGATGTAGAAGGCTATTCCACCTGTGCTGTCTCATTTTAATGCACCTCTTCTCTCTTTCCTTTTTCCAGTTGCAGTTTTTTCCCAAGGAGAAGGCGTTTCCAAGCTCCCAACAGCAAGAGCCTTTCTTGGAGAAGACACAAGCGAGGTGACTGAGGGAACCCAGCAAGTACCTGGGCTGAGCAGACAGGCCCAAGTGCTCGCTTTCTGTTTCTCCAAGTTGTTCTGCAATCCCCACCAGAAATAACCCCAGAGGCCCACGACTGCCTCTCACAGCACCCACACCAGCAGAGCCAGCTGCTCCTTCCCTTCCCACTCCCCTTCCAAGCAGCCGCACGTGGATGAGCACTCCTACACCCTTCACACCCTTTAGTGTGGCAGAGCAAGAAGAGGAGGAGAACAAAGGACAGCCCTGAGCCAGTCACCGAACTGGATGAGCCTTTGCTCTGCAGGGATCTCACATCACAACTGATGTCAGGCTCCTGCAGACCTGCAGGGAAAAGGCCGTGTGTGCGATGTGCTGGAGCTCTGGTCCTTTACACACCCCAGGAGCTCCTGAACTTTGCTGGAGGCAGCAGGTGGCACAGCTAAGCTGGGCCTTTGGAAATCAGATCTTTAACCGTTAGACTGTGTCTAAAAGGAAGTTGGCCTATATCTGAGGACAGCAGGCAGAGGAGGGACAGACAAAATTACATTTGTGCTCAACCTGACCTACTAAATCAAACGAAATTACGTTTGTGCCAACCTGACCTACTAAATCAAACAGCCCAGTGTGAGTGTTGCAATGTGACATCTTTGCTTCCTACGGACTTGGACTTCCCAAAAAAAGCATTTTGGAAACCTTCCTGTAGGTCTTACTGAATCTTTTACTTCTCTGTGCCTTAAAACAGATGTGCTGCTTTGGGTAACGCAGGCTGGGTCTGGCTGTGTCTTTGGGGAAATTCTGGCTGACCCTCCGGAAGGGCATGTTAGCACTGCCCTGTCTGCTGAGGACATGGACATTCCTGTTCAGATGAGAGCTTGGCTACTGACTCCTGGGCAGCTGGGGCTCTGCAGAGCCGCAGGGGAGATGCCCATGAGAGATCCACCTATGGCTGTCCCCAGCTGGCCAGCACTGAGATCCTCAGGGCTTCTGTGGCTGCAGGCAGCACCTCCTGCCCTCCCACAGGTGCTCATTGCTGCACCGCCAGGTCTCTCATTCTTTAATTACGTCTCTCACATTATATCCCTGAAATGAGAATGTTTCATGTGAGGTGAGAGTAATTCCCTGAAAGGTCTGGTAAGTGACTGAGGCACTTGCAGAGCAGACTTCCAGCATCTCTCCCTTTTTATCTCTCATCCCCCACTGGAATAAAATACACTACATGGTAGCATAGACAGAGCAGGGAAACAACTCTAAAACCCAGAGTTTTGCCATCTGAGAGGGAGCTGCATTGAGCAAGCCAGCAGAAAATGCTGCAGAGAGCAAGGGACTTTGAGATGGAGGCCCTCTTCATGTCCAACCCCAGGGACTTTTCATCTCATTCCAGATCAAGCATATCTCTGTTCAAGTTTCAGTGTCACTGTTAGGACTTCTCGCAAGCAGGTTTTAGCATTTTCAGTGCAACCTGATTCTCAGAGAGGCCCTAACTAACGTGGGAAAACGTGGCTGGCAGCTGCTGTGCTATCCATACACCCACTGCTCATTGCAGCTACATGTACACCCACTGCTCATCACAGCCCAGAGGCCTCCTCCCACTTTCTTTCTAGTATTACTACCCTGAATAATAGAATCATCTTTAGTGTCTACCAATCTGAAAAACATCCATTAATTATCCAAGAGGCAGGTTAACCACATGGACCTGAGCCATCATGATGCCAGTGTGCCTCTCTGCTAGGGAGAGGGTTACCTTGCTGCCTGGAGGTTTTCTAGAAGCACTTGCCAGAACAGGTTATAATTTCCAGAGTTAAAGAAGAGGGGGGTGGTCTCTTCTGCTAACAGCAAGCAGTGTGCAATCCTCAGCGGCTTGGGGAAAGGGGAAGAGCCCCAGTTCTCACCCTCTGCTCGCCAGGTGCCCCTCCTCGTCGCTGATGACAGTGAGCTGACAGACATGTGGCTTTCCTTTGCCTTGTCAGACATACTGGAGGGGCTGACACCAGCACTGTCCCCAAAATGGCTGGATTAAACCGTGCTGGGAGGGATCCTCAGAAATGGAGAGTGAGGATCTGTGACCGAAACTCCAAGTCACTGCCTACTCCAGACAAGCAAACTGTGGCAGAGTGGGTGCATAATTCTTATTAAGTGGAAAGATATTCACAACACAACCACAAAACCTTTTCCATGGGTCTATCATCAGCTCTAAAAATAAGCCGCTGCCTACTCAAGTTCTTTCTTGCCTTTGATGACAGCTGAAATATTTGCGGGACTTCAATACCTGTGTCTAGCCTCAAAGCAGCAAGGGCTATTTAAGGGCTTAGACGAGCACCTACAGAAGTGCAAACGCTGCCAAGCTCGGTGGGTTCGGCAGAGTCGGCTCTGGCTTTGTGCAGAGCTGCAGCAGGGCAGCACAGCCTTAGGGCTGCCCTAGGGTGGGCAGGCAGCCGAGGTATCCTATTTAAATTTCAAGGACATCGTCCACACCAGAGGGCTTGGGCACCGAGCCAGTGGCAAACTCCTGGGGTATTTGCTTAGACCAAGAATGTGCCCTGGTTTAGGATGTTTCTTAAGAGAGCTACACAGCAGGTAAGCACTGCAAAGCACATTGACCAGAACTGAGGCCCTAGCACTGATACTGGGGTTAATACTTTCCTATCATCCGCGGAATTAAAACATCCTGCCGTTGCTGAACCCTGCCCCGCCTCTGGCCAGCCTCCCCGTGCTGAGCTTTGAGGGCCCCTAAAGGAAACTTCGAACGTAGTGAAGGACTATAAATAGTTAGGGAAAATGAGCCCTGATGTGTGTTTTGTAGAGATATTGGAAGAAGAATAATTTTTAAAAGGGAAAATACAAACTAAGATGGAAAAAAATGGGATTCAGCCTAGAAAAATACATAATCCCTTCGGTATGGGGGCAGTGCTGTTATAAAAACCTGAACTCTCTAAGAAGCTTTGGAGGGTAGTCGTGTGAAGGAGACATCCCTGGGATTGGGGCAAAGTCACTGACACTTGGCAAGGAGTTTTTTTTCCATCTTCAGCTCTCAGAGATGGTTTTCACTCATCAAGAGTGAAAATACCTCAAGAAAACCTGCTGCGAAAAGTTTAAAACAGACAACTAGTGGAAATAATTATTCGGGTCTTCTCCTTTACCCATCCAACACCACGCGTGAAGCTTGGAGAAACTTGATGACCTTTGGGACTCCTGAGTCCGGCATGGGTTTGGCTGCTGGAGAAAGAGCACAGGGGGAAGGCTGTGGGTAAGGCACAAAACTGGGGGAAAGCTTTTTCACAGGATGGTCTCTCAGACGAGGAAAGCTGCCCTGCAGTGAGGAGGAGTCACCGGGTGCGGAGGGTGAGGAGAGGATCCCGTGGAGCCCACTGGGACAGCAGCTGGAACCCCAGCACATCCCTGGGGGCTGAGAGCACAAACCCACTCCTCTCTGAAGCTAAAGCAACCCGTCTGCTTGTCTCATCAGACTTCCATGTTCAGCACCTCCTGCCAGCTCTATGCCACTGCTGATCTGGATTTTATTATTACTTCTATGGTAAATGTCAGGTGAGGAAGTAAACAAGTTCACCTCTAGTTTTCCAGCCTTCAAAGCTCTGGGAAATGTCCTTCTGCCCCAGGGCATTTCTGGCAGCAGAAGTGACAAGGGGAGAGAGTCCTGAGCCCCTGGCAGTGCACAAGGGAACCACAGGCAAGGACGAACAGCCACATCCCCTTGGATGCCCCAGATAATCCAACCTGTTACCAAGAACAGGAATGTCAACTATCAGGGTTTTCACCCTAAATTCCATTAGGAATGTTTCCATTTAGGGATTTTCAATCCAATGTGAATCAAGCATGGAACCTTTCCTGCCATTCATGGTTAGGTCTCTCTCAGGGTGGAAGATTCAATTATCCAGGACAAGCTGTCATCCTGGGGAGCCACTGGCTGGCAGGGAGGGTCCAGCACAGCAGCAGCCAAAGACCAAAAGCCTCCTGAGCATCACCAGCACCTCAAGGACAGACCTCATGTGCTGGATGGCTTCGGTGCCACCCAACACCTCTGCACAGCCCTGCATTCAGTGTGTGTGCTTTCCTTCTGGAAACAGAAAAGATGAGAGAGTGATTGTTGCGGTGCCTCAGCCCACCTTCAGGTTCAAGATTAATAATAATAACTGGGTTGATTTCCCTGTAGGGGAAAATGGCTCTGAAGGTGAGGCTGAGGACACTGTATAGGCCGCAACCCCCTCGTGCTGGTTAGTTGTCAATCACAAAGAAGTCTTCACCCAGGTCCTCCTTGTTCATGGTTACTGTAACTGTTTCTAGAATGTTCTGTTCAGCCTGTTTCCCCATTGGTCCGTTTTGATCCACTGTTTCCCCATTGGTCCTTTGTCCCTTTTTCCTGCTCCCTGGTTGGTTGTTCCCTCTCTCCGCCCCTTCCCTAAAGTGTATAAGAACCCACGTCCCCTGAGCCTCAGGGCCATTGTCATCGGTCAAGCCCTGAGTTCGCTCCCTTCAAGCTTCATAATAAAGGCTTGGAATCGCAGGCCAGTGCCTCCTCTCTCCTTCCTCGTCCACACCGCGCTCGCAGGAACATCAGGCTTTGGCCTTCCTAAAAGAGCTGACAGCGAAAGGCCCTTGTAAGAGCCAAGCCATCGGACGGAGCTCAGCGGAGTGCCACGGAGGACAGCGAGTGCTCTCTAAAGAGCTGTTACCGGACGTGTCAGGCGAGGTCAACGAAGCGCCCCCTGATAACACAAGAGCTCTTTTAAGAGCTACGAGCTGAAATCTCCGGAGGGCGCAGACCACTGCGAAAGTCCTTCGCCGGCCACCGGGCTGGTCATTGGCAGAGCGAAGCGACAAGTGATCTAGAAAAGTAAGGATTTTCTAAAGAAAAACTTTCCTTTCCTCCAAGATCTCAGCAATAAATAGAGTCTGCAACCTTTGCAACATGACCTGCCAAAAAGAGTTTACAGGGTTCCCCCCTGAGGTGGAAGACGGGGATGGGGAGCAGAATGAAGCCCCCAGATTCCAAATGGAAATGTTTAGTTATCCTGACCAGCTACACCATTTAGACGCAAGTCTATGGTGCCGGACAGGATTCATCCAAGGGTACTGAGTGACCTGGCTCAAGTGTTCGTCAAGCCACTTTCCATCAGAGGATAGGCTTAAATTAAATATTAGGAAGAAATTCTTTACTGTGAGGGTGGTGAGGCACTGCCACTGGTTGCCCAGAGAAGCTGTGGAGGCTCCATCCCCAGAAGTGTCCTCAGGCTGGATGAAGCTTGGAACAACCTGGTGTAGTGGAAGGTGTCCCTGCGCACGGCAGGGAGGTTGAAACTAGATGGTGTTTATGGTGCCTTCCAACCCAATCCATTCTACAGTTCTATGATGTACCAGCAGTCCTGCCTCACTGGGGATGTCCCAGTTGACTGGAGGTCATGAAATGTGATGCCCATCTATAAGAAGGGCTGGAAGAAGGATTCAGGGAACTACAGGCCTTTCAGCCTGACCTCGGTGCCAGAAAAGGTCGAGGAGCAGGTCCTGTTGAGTGACACCACGCAGCATGCACAGGACCACGAGGGGACCACGCCCAGCCAGCACGGGTGTGTAAAAGGCAGGTTGTGCTCAATCAACCCGACCTCCTTCTGTGACAAGGTGACAGGATTAGTGGAGGACAGTGGGGCTGTGCATGTTGTCTGCCGGGACTTTAGGAAGGCATTTGACACTGCTTCCCACAGCGTTCTCCTGGAGAAACTGGGATGATCATGGCTTGGATGTGTGCACAAAAGGCTGTTAAAGATAGGACCACTGCCCAACATCTTCATCCCACCTACAAATTAGAAAGTGCAGTTTGCTTGTCTGTGCTTGAATTAATACAAGGTAATTAGCACATCCCTTCAGTAACACTGCACAGGCACCAGCTGGAGGGATAAATTACAGCTTGGGAGCTGATTTCCCAAACAAGCCATGGCAGGCACACGGCTTAGGCTGGGGCTGGATTCTAGCCAAGCAAGGAAGCGGCACTACTGCCATCGGCTGTGGGGAAATAACAAGTGCAATTTTCTGTAACTGTTTATAAAAAAAGATAGCAATGTATGTTTTTGTTACAATAATTGGAATGAGCCCTCTTGACTTTGCCAGAGGCTGTTGGATGTGTAACAGCTTAAAGTGAATGGGTTTTGCCATAACTTTTTGTGATTATAACTGAATGTCACTTTATTTATTCATCAGGAGGGCACTGGAAGGAGAGGAATACCACAATTTGAATTATCACTGGAGACAGAGGTGCTGACAACTGTGCTCAGGTTTTTAGTGCCTAATTAGCAGCATGCTGGAACTGCACCTCCTCTCATTACTCCTGATTAGAGCCTCACTAGGTTTTGTAAAAAATTAGTGTGATGTTTATAAAACACTTCCCCCAGAGTTTGTGCCTGAGGGTTTTTGGGTTGCTGCCAAGCTGTTCACCTCCCCTGAGGGCACAAGAGCTCGTATATTGACAAGGGAAAGGGAAAGGGGGTGCTGGGGAGCCATGCCCCCCAAGCTGTTGGTGTAGCTGTCCCGGGGGAACCACTGGAGCAGCAGCTGGAGAAGCAGCTGCCAGCTAAGGCAGGAGCAGCAGCATCCTCTGCTCAGCAAGTGGCTGGGAAAACTCCATCTCTTTTCATTGAAAACCAGTGTGTCAGACTGGACTCTTGTTTGGATGGATGGTTAACAACTTACTCCCCGTCAGAAGCACAAAAGACAACTTCTCAGGTGAGGTGCAGCCACTCATTACTTGTCGACAGAAAACCAGAAATTCTCAGGGCTGCCACATGTTCCTGGCTAGGCAGAAAGCAGCCCTGCGAGCTCGGTTTGTCGTTGCAGAACTGAGGAGTTCTGAACTTGCTGTTAAATCTAGGAGCAGGAAGACAGCTGTGGGCAGGAAAGCTGCGGTAACACATTTTGTTTTATTGCAGCATTTCCTCCTTGCCTTACCTGGTAGCTGCTGGGTTTCGAGGTGACACAGTGTGGGCAAGCTGCCCTGTCCTGAGGCCAGGGGTCACAGCAGGGCGGCTGGAGCACTGCACCCCGCTGCTGCCTCCCTGAGACCCCCCTCATGCTCCCAGCTCCACTACTGTGGCTTAACCACAGCATTAGGAAAGCCTCACATATCCGCTGTGCAGGACAGGAGACTAAAATGGCAATGCATTACATGCAGCTGAGAATGAGGAATCCTGTGGCAAACAGTAATGAATGCCTCCCCCCCCAGATAATAATTGCTGTGATTTACCTTCCCCAGCGTATAGGGACCCAGCCCCACTGGACTTATGCTGTATAAACTGGTGGAAATAGCCTGGTCCCCCTACAATTTCAGGATAACACAGTAACTCACTGGGAGATATAAATGGATACGAGCAGTGCAAATTTAAAATTAGAAAGTGAGAAAAAATAGGATATTATTAGCAGCAGACATAGTACCTCAGATAATTTGCAGGTGTTCCAAGGATAATTTTTCTTAGGAAGGAGATCATGAAGTGAAGTCATCTTTCAGATGCTTTTAGTTTACAAATTACTAAATCTTAAGCAGAACCCTCATGCTACTCATAAACGGAGATGAAGAAAAAGGCACTGTGACTTTGTTAGGAAAATGAAGCTGACATGGCTGCCTGAGCCAAAGTGCAGAGATGAGGAGCAGACCTCTGGCAGGCAGGAGATCTTGGGACTGAAGTGTGTAGCTTTGTATAGTGCAACAAAAGCACTGCACAGGAGAGAGTTTCCAGGCTGAAAACAGAGTAAGTGGTGATGTCCCCTCAGCAGCACTGCCTGGTCCCTGGCCAAGGTTAACCCCACGTTACACGGACTACCTTGAGCCTGTGAATCTGCAGCTCTCGAAAGGTAGAACTCCTGAGTCACAGACTAAATTCTGGGGTTGGGGGCTAGGTTTGAATCTGCAGCAGAAGCATCCTGCTGCTGAGCCCAGGCAGGGAGAGACCAAGAACTTCCAGTCTGAATGCAAAGGAGACAAGTCTCAGATCCACTCCAGAGGAGGAGGGACAGAGAGTAAGAGGAGAGCAGGACTGGAGCTGGTGGGATGAGTTAGGCTGGGAGCTGAGGCTGAGGAAGGCAGAGGGAGGAACAGAAAGCAGAATCGTGTGGATGCAGACAAATGCCCTGAGAGGCAGATGGAGTTCAGGGGTGGGGAGCAGGTCACATGGAAAATGAGACTTACACACAAACAAAGAAATTGGGAGAGTCAGGGAGAGTGAGGTGAAGGCAAACATGGGGAAGGAGAGATGAGTCATCTCGGCGGGAGGAAATTGCTGGTTCAAACTGACCATATACGAGGTCACATGAAAATTCTGAAGGCAGATGAACAGAAGGCTACTGAGTTGCAATAGGTAACTCATAAGAAAGCCAGCAAGAGGCACCTTAAATGAGGAGACATTTACCACTTAGAGATGTCCCCCAGGAGCAGCAGGATGAAATTTATACTCCGTGATTCACAAGGGGTCACATTAAATAATAATAGGTCTTTGATTTTAAAACACGGAAGACGAAAGCCAGGCTGTTCTCTGGGGTACACAGTGGGAGGATGATTTATCATCATCATAAATTGAAGAGAGAGAAGTTCAGACTCGCAAGGAGAAACTTCTACAGGAAGTACAGTCAAGCAGTGACACAGGTTGCCTGGAGAGGCTGTAGCACCTCTGCCTTGGGTGTTTTCAAGACCAAAATGGACAAAGCCCTGAGCAACCTGGCATGACCAGAGACACTGAACACAGATTTGGGAAGGGAATAGCTCTTTCTTTTTCACTAACCAATTTTAATTCACCACAGTGAAAAGCAAACAGGAGGATGGCATTGAAAGACAATTGCAAAAACTTGCCATGGGCAGACATGAAAAAAGAAGGCGAAGTGGGAAACAATCTCTTCCAGCCTGGGGAGTCAGAAGATTACTCCAAGGTCACCTCTTTTCTACAAAAGTCTCTGTGAAACTTGCCATCTCATATGATTTTTTTTTTATACCAGTCTTCAGAAGTTAACCATCCTCTCTCTTACTCTATTAGAACAATGACAGGTTTTTGTACATATCCAAAGTTTTCAGTCCTTCTAGATACTGATAAATAAACCACCTCGGCTTCTCCCTGTTGTCTTTCAGTGAAATCCAGAAAGCTACAAAGTCAAGCATGCAAAGGCTAGAAAAGGGAGGAAGGCAGTCTTAATCCAGCCTCTTAGTGCCTGCATGTTATCAGGCTTATCAAATGCTTAGGCTGAAGCCACTGTATCTTGTGGAGAACTTAAACAAGCACAGCAGACTCCAGATATTTATGTTGTCCAAAACTCTCATGACTACCCTGTAGTGCTCCTGAAATCTGGACTCCCCGTAAACCCATCCGATGAGTTGGCAGGCAAGTGAATGGATCACTGTCTTCACTCTACAGCTGTTTCACCAAAAATCAGTGAATCACATTCCCACAAAACATTTCAGTTCTCACAAATCATCGATTTCTAACAAAATATTCTTTGCTGAAGATTTCCTACCCAGTCATAGCTCTGAAGACACAAGTGCACAAACACAACCGGAGCGGACCCTCTTCAGAAAGGGCCATACCCCACTAGGGGATTTTACCCTGACCCTCGGTAGTCTGGTGATCTCCAACCCATCGAGACTCAGGGAGAGATGGATGGGCTTTGAGGAAGTTGAGACACATTCTGTTGGTGCTCTGAAGACCAGGAATAGCACAGTGGATCTGAGCCAGTTTCCTACTGGAAGCCAGCGCAGGGCTCAGCGTGCTGGGGTGTTATGTTTGCTGTGACAAGTGCTGCTTGGTAGGTGGCCCACTGCATGCTCAACAAGCTGGAACTCCTTCTACACTCCCTTCTGCAGTCCCATTGTTTGCCCAAGCAAATTGCTGGATTTTATTTTGATGTGGAAAGAGAAACATGTTTCAACAGAACCAAGATTTCCTTTTCTCAAAAAGCTGCTCTTGCAGCCCTGCTTTTAAAAGCATGTATTACTGACATGAATGCAATTGCTTTTCCTCACATCAGCACTCTGAAGCAAAAAATCCCTAATACACCATTGGTCATCGGCAAAATTCCTGATGACATCGAGTATTGAGTAGATATACAGGGCACTGCCTTGGCAGGACTGGTTTAATGTGCTTGAATTCTGCGATGTTTGTCCTTCCACAAGGCAGCCAGAGCCAGTCCTGGAGCCCAGGTCCCAGGCGATCCCGGTGGGATCACTGCTCTTCTCAGTCACAGCCACGATGTTTCAGTCTGCCTTGTTCTTCAGCAATATGGGGCAACACTAATGGCCATCTCTATTATCCACAGTGGCCACTATTCCTCGTGGTTTACCAGTCCTCATCCAGCAACAGGAATGTCAGATTTAGGTTTTAATCTCAGGGCACAGCAGAGGCATAGGGGTAGGCACATACTACATCCAGCAACCAAAGCATGACTTACAAAACAAAAAATCCAAACCTTCCAGTCAGCCAGCCATTCTGTAGCTTGGAATTGCACTTTATTAGTCAACATGATCATCATCAATGTTTATTCCAGTATTTTATGAAAGACATACACAGTTTCACAGAATGGCATGTATATGTTATGTAACTTTGTCATTTAGTTTATTACATGTTCTAGGAGGGGGGCTGTTCTTCTCAAATAGCTGCATGATCAAAACAAAAAAACTTCAGGTCAACAGCATAAGAAAACAGACTGAGCACAATTTTCCAAGGCTTATTAATTCAGTTTTGAAGACTTAAAATTCTGTATGGGATAAGTCAGCTATTACTGACATATGAATAAAATAATTATAACTATGTTTGACTCAGTTTTAGCCTGAAACTCACTCATTTGAATTTTAAAGGCATCCAAATTTACTGTGAATGCTTTCTCCAAGCCCCAAATGGTATCTGAATGAGACTAAAGTTTTGGAGAAAGAATAGTCCAATTAACTGAGCAAAGTAAAGTTATGAGCAAAGACTGCTTTCAAAAGGCTCTTTAAAATTGAACTGCTTTTTCACACATAGCATGTGAAAGCTTCAATGTTGATGTTAGTCTTTTTGTATGAATAGAGTTGATCATCCATAAACACAAGCCTTTCCTCACACAGGTCTGAATATGCCACACTTAGGACACCCCTAACACTTTGGCCATTGCTATTACTAGCTCCTCTGATTTTAAGAAAACAAGGTAGTTTATAACGCAAAAATTTCTTTTCAGTCCTGTGGTCCTATAGATTTTCCTCACCATCCATGGGATGAATTCTTTACCTTATATGAACCTACTGATAATTTCTATTAATAAGTCAGGCCAAAATTGCCAACTCTGTATAAAAAGTTAGGCTTCCAACTCCATATTAGGCATCCACATTGTAATGACCTTTCCAAAGGCACTGAGATTATGTAGCTCCTTTTCATTTCAGGGGACTTTCATTGTTGACACTGAAAAAGTATTCAGAAGACAACCAGGATTTTAAATCATACTGAAACGATTAGTTTCAGGCACTTACATTTCAGTAGTTTCTGTTTTCAAATATGTAGCCTGATTTCCCATACAAAAGTAGCAGTTCGGAAAAATCCACGTTTAGATACTGCACTTTAAGCATTTGCACATCTACATTCAGCTTACGTTTGCATGAATGTGTCAAAATGCTTTTTTAATTCCTCCTCACACTTTAGGAGAAACACTCAAGAAGTGACAGATTTGTGGAAAAAATCCTTCATGTTGGCCATTAGCAAGAAGTCAGTGATTTACATATAATTATCTAGACATCCACAACAGAGCAATCAGCCAAATAAATGGAACGCTAATGTGACAGCTGAATTCTAATCTCCACATCTTCCTTAATATAATTTAAAAAATAACAGCAACAATGGGAAACCAACCTTGTTACAAGGAGACTTAGAACTTTAATTCACCAAATTTAATCATCTGTAAGAAGGATTCCAGTAAATCATTAATCACAAAACATCAAAATAATTTTCAGCGAAAAGCATCTCAAGCCTCCAAAATTACTGTAGACCTTGTCTGTAGAATAGGAAAAATTCTTCATTGCTTTTCATTTCACCAGAAAAGGTAAGTCACTGAATCAGCATATCAGATAATGCTCAGAGAGAGATGTTGCTTTTTGAGGGTCCATATGCTCTTAGGGAGCACTTGAAAGGTTTGTTCTCTCAGATATTCAAGGCTACAAACTTTCATCACTTCTTGCTTCCACATGAATTATGCCTTCTTTTTTTTTTTTACACGATCTGTTGTCCTCATCAACAAAAGCTTTTAAAATACATAACTCCTATTAAATTTAATGATTAACTGGATTTTTGTAACCTTCCTGCATGCTGACCTCTACAATCTTACCCAAACCTTGAGGGAACTAAACAAAAAACACAGTTCTGCTCTTAGTACTTAGGTAGACAGCCACAAAACATCAGGAAATGTTTTCTATGCATGCCCAGCCAGGAATGGAAATTGGAGTCAGATCATGGTTTAATGAGATAATCGCCACGAGCAGATGCTAAAATGCCCCTCAGTTAAAAACCACCAAACAGAGCAAGTTAGAACAAGATGTCTTGACTATGAAAACCACCGAGCATATGCTAAGCCCTTGAAGCTGCCGTGCCTGTTGCACACAAGAGGAAGAGCAGGGAACCAGCTCAGGCAGCTTTCTACCCAGGCTACCACTAATTTTGCAAGGAGTGTTTTATAAGATGGAATTTTTATTGCGCTTCACGTAGGTGGCTGCAACACTAGAATACAGCAGGACAAGTGCCAGGCAGGCCAAATCTCCTCCTGAGATTTGTGGCAGCTGTTTGAAACACATTTTCTTGATGGAAAACACTGAAGTGGGCCTGGATTACTCAGGACTCAGCATCCCCATATAAACCCAAGATTCATCTTTTTGTGAGGGGGACACTTGGCAGCTGCGTTCTCACATTCTTCCTTCTCGGTTTCCAAAATGGAAGTTGGCACTTGTGCATTAGAGACAAAGATCGCTGTGCTGCCGTTATCATCCCAGGTACTTCCTTATGGAAGTTTTCAGTTGAACACACAGCTGAGTCTTCTGGTACCTGATGTACAACACAAACACCAAGAGATGCCAGTTTTTGGACACGCAGGCTCACAGTGCAGGCTGATAACTGGTGTAGTACAGGCTGCCCCAGCAGCCAGCCTGGTGGGATGTCAGCGTTTTCAGAGATTTCAAGGCTCCGGGGCTTTTTTTCATCTCACTCTAATCCTTATTAACAAGCTTTCAGTTTGCTATTGTTTTTTAAATTTACCAAATGTGTCCAAAAAGTTGCATTTCACTGCCTCATATCCTTCAAAAATTTTCTTTACTCACTGAAGCACAAAATTATCATGCATTCTACTTTTTTTTTAAATGGCCAAGATATTTTTCAACGTTTTTTCCTCCCCCACAAATATATATTACCTTGCACACAATGCCATAATGAATAAAGACAAAAGACATCTTAGGAACTATAGTACTTTTTGTCTCTTTTCTCCTTTGGTGAATTATGATTTTTTCTACATGCAAAATATGGGAAAAAAAAAGGCTAATTGGTTTTGATATATATGTGGAACACACTTCTTGATCTCAACCTGTAGTATCTCCCTTTAATACTCCCCAATTCAGGAAAAGTTACCAGAACTGGTAGAACATAGCCTATACATATTGAAACTGTCCATTTAAAATGGTTTGTCTCCCTTTAAAAAAAGAAAAAATGGAATGAAAAAGAGCAGTGGTCAGTCTCAGAGCCTCACATATGCAGCAAGTACAGCCCTGATGAATGCAGTTTTTCTCCCAATATTCACAGAACGTTCTTGGTGGCTGCTCTGCAAAATTTGGGTCCTGTTGGACTGCACTGGGATTAGCAATTACAGTGAGAACTCTTAGGAGCTAGATGCCAAAGAGGTGTTCTCATAACCTGCTTCTGACAGACCCCTGTATAACATTGCCATGGCGTGCCATGGAACTCTAAACAAACTCAAAAACAATCTAAAAGGCATCTTCTGTAAAACAAAGATTTCATTTTTCAAATATGTTTCAGATTATGTAGCAGTCTTAGGGAGAAACATGCCATGCCTTTCACAGTCTCCTTAAGAAGAGGAGGAAAAGGGTACACCAAGGTTGCATTTGTTCAATCCCATGATTCCAATTTTCTTTTCTATATTGTAGAGTACTTTCACCACAGAGACATGAGACATGAGACATGACACTTTAGAAAACAGAAAGCGTCAGATATTTTCAGTGCAAATACCTTGTATCTCATCTCTGACATACAACTCAGTAATTAGCCAAACATCGTCTGAGACTGTGTGTCGGCAATCTTCCTTGACATGGAAGATGCAGAGAAGATGGATGTGATATAACATTGGGATAATGAGCCTCCAGAAAGCCAAATAAATGTGCAAGCATGGAAATAGGCAGCTCGAGCTGAATGTTGTTAGTGCATCTCGTGAGAGCGGATCACAGCAGCCACTGCAATGATGCAACACTCAGTGAAACAGAGTTGAAATAACGTAACAATCACACCTCAAAGCAGCTGATGTACATCAACTTGTGTTATGATGTGATTACACTCAAATTCTGCTGATACTCAAGAGCAGAGGCATGCCTGGATATTGAATCACTTAATAATACAACATACTAACAAAATATTTTGAGATCTTTAGTATTTTTTTTCTAAAATCAGTTACAGAAAATACACAAATGAGTCTTAGTGAAAAGTCAGAAAATCTTTGTAGATCAGACCACTGAAGGATTACACTCCATGTAACTCACATATATGCATAAATTATTTCTGGAGGAGCACCCATTAATATAATCCTATCAACCTAAAAATCTGTGTACACACAGAAATTTCCAACAGATTGAAATAGCAAATTAAGCACACAGACAAAGGCATAAAAAAGCCTAGACTGGCAGGATGTTTTTAGCACCCCCTAAATTCTCCGAATACCAGAAATCTGCACTAAATACAATAATTTGGGGGGGATGCTGCTTTCATATCTATTGTGCTAGTAAATAATTGTAAAGCTACTTCTCTCTATTTCCAGACAGATTCCTGCTGTGCATTCTCTCTCCTGGATTATATAACCTGCGGAATGCAGATCAAGGACACAACTGATGATCCTTCTGTAATTAAAGCTCCCTAATGATGCCAACACGGGTTCCATAACAAAGACCTGGGTACAAAGTACCTTGCTCTCTTCTGAGCTCTTACAACTTTTATGCAGGCAGCAATCACAAGCCACTAGAGAGAAAGAAAGAATATAATTTATTTGTACTTTTGTTAAGAAACTCAAAGATATTACTCAGTTCATTTCAAAACTGGTGAAATCTACAATCTTCCTTATATATCCAACACATTCTTATAGAAGTTCCCCAAAGAATATATTTTAACAAAGACCAAACAAAGTTCATTGCTGCCTCACCACACTCTATCGTTAAAACTGGAAACAATGGATTTCAGGGATCTCTGTATTTAAGACATGAAGCTTGTGTTTGCTTGTGTGGTACTTGACTTGCACAGTTCATTTATAGCAATCAATCAGTAGCAAAGCTGCTGCAAAGTGAAGCACCCTTGAATACAGATTATGTAGAATATTAATTCAGTAATAATTGAGTACTTGGAGGCTCACAGGTAAAGAGACTAATGTATTATACATCTCACATTGTGCTGTGGGAGGTTAGAGGACTTTGAAGCCTTGCAAGATCAAAACCATTAATAGTACACATTGCATTGTCAAGACGGAAAAAAGCCCTGAACTTCTAAGAAACACAAACTTAAGATCAACCCAGACAAATGTGGGGGAGAAAAGTGGAAGACCTACACAGTAAAGCCACTCTCTGTAAGCAAACAATCCATACTTGGATTGTTTAAACTTTAAGAAAAATCACAAATAAAACTTCAGTGTAATACTGCAGCCCACAGATAATTAACATAGACTGAAATATTTTCTTAGAGATAAAGGTCACTGAAGAGGTGGTTTNGGACGGAAAAGTTTTCTTAAAGGTCACTGAAGAGGTGGTTTCGTCTATTGACACAATTTCAAGAAACTGCTCTCAGACAACTTTAAAAACCCCAAACCAACAACAAAATGAAAACAAAAAAACAAAAGCACAAATCCAAACGAACCAACCACCACCCTGTTCCACAGAGAACAAGCCAGGATGTCCTACCCAGCTTCAAGCTGCTGCTCCAGGATACAAATCTGTGGATCTCATGTTAATCTGCCAGCCCTATGCAGATGTCACACACTGTGGTGGGGGATCTGAAGTGGCCCTAAATCCCTATGTGCTCACACCACCTGAATGCCACCTAAGGAGATGCAGTCTGAATCATGACTAACTTCTCAAAACACAACTTGATTTAACCATTCATACACGTACCTCAGCACCTAAAAGTCACCATTTCTAGAAAATGAAAGGCTACAGCTGTCACAACTACAAATACGGCAGGGTCTGAACTGTTTGTGAAACTTCAAGTTTATTTACTTTTATTACAAAAGAAGAGTGAAGAACGATCCCAGATCATACAGGGATACTGTAACCAGCTGCAGCTTGTACTTCTGATGCTGGACTCTGGTCCTTTGTCAGCCTCTCTCACACGTTAGTGCTATAAATTCTCCCATTTTTCTTCCTTCTGTTTTCCTTCCCACAAGGCGGCGAGCCAAGAAATCCCTTGGGTAACTTGGACGCATATTTTGTGGCAAGGTACACATTTGTTTTTAAGGGAGAAGAAGTCCAGGAAGAAGAGTATTTAAAACTCCCTTCTCTTCTACCTCAGAGACCACGGACTTACCAAAAACTACCCCTAGAGAAGCACACCACCCAAAACACAGCAGCCACCCAAGGACATCCCTAAGAACACATCGAGTAAGATACTCAATGCAGTGTATTTAAACACACTTCTCCCCCCAGGGCTCAGGGCAGTTGGCTTAATACAGGGAGTTCCAGATAGGTTTTTTTTGCTTGAAAACACTGTAAAGCACAAAAGGCAGCTGACTGACATTCTGGGCTCCACAAAGGATACAGTATGTATCTTTAGAGAACATAACTTTATTTAATAGAAGTTTTTTGCTCCAATATACAAAATAAGGGACTGCAATCCCAATTAACATTTACATAGTTACACAGCAAATAAATTCCACCATTTACAACAACTGACAACTTTCCCACACTCCTCACTGTATTACAGTCAAGAAAAAAATCCTATAATGTTTTACATACCAATCAGTTATATTTTGTATTTCTGTCTCTTTTAATTTTTTTTTAGGTTGCAGTTTCTGACATCAGTTTAATTAAGAACTCACAATTATTTCAGCTGCACTAAAAGAAAAATGAAATATATAATTTGGAATACTATCTCAAAACCCCTATACAAAATAAAAGTCAGTATCTTATAAAAATACATAGCAGGAGTAAAACCAGTGAAACAACAAAAATGTTTTAAATTTTGTTAAGGTATAAAACATTTATCAGCTAGCCTCAGCTTTTAACTACATTAAAGCAAAAGGAAAAAATAAAAAAAAAAGGAAAATAAAAAAAAAAGAAAAGAGACCAAACAAATTAGCACAATACTTTATGACAGTTCTTTTGCAATACTGTACCTTTAGTATGCAAAGGACTTCATCCTTCTAACATGCACCATTATCCAACCGATTTACCCCTTTGACCCTTTTTCTACTGAAAGCCGAAAATAGGTGTTAACATTATTTAAATCCTTTCAGAAAAATCCAGTCATATTTTTCTGCCTCTCTCACAATATTTAGGCTTTACTCTACAATGCTGGTAGTTTAATCATGATACATAATCTTCTATAAAAGAATTCTAGCCAACCAAGGCGTTAGAAACTCTGCATCTTACAAAAGCGATTTGTTACAGTATGACAGTTGCTAAATAGCCCGATTTATTTAGTGACCCTGTTAAAGATTTGTTCAACTGAGTGAATAGGTGAAGTCATTTCCTGAGCTAAAAGATACAGGTAAGTAAATAGTCAGTTATAGCAGCAGACAGGAGACATTCTTTTCAAAAGTTGTAACAGTATCAATAAAATAACCTTAGAAAATTACAGTAATGTAAAAATCACTAGCTGACGAGGGAGTGACAAGGACATCCAAGACCTGATTGCCATAATCTGGAATGCACATCCAATGACCTTCCAGAAATTACATTCAGCTACTGTCAGACAATGTACTCCTAAGTGAAGAATGTCAAATAGTTCACATTTCTTACAGATCAGGTGTTTTGTCAAGATTTAATTCTTAATGCTGTTTCATAAACCTAAAGCAAGGTAAACTGCTTAGTTTCAAAAATTTCCACTATACAGGACTTAAATTTATTACTTTTACAGGAATGTGGTATCTTCAGTCTCATGAAATTCCAAACCTATTTCTTCTTATTACTCAGACATAATTTAATGTTTAACAGAAGTTGATCTGCTTTTAGGAGAGGAAATAATATTCTTAAAATTGTTTACTTCGATCCAAATCATTCTAATTTGCCTAGAGTATGAACCATTAACAAATCATCAAATAACTACAAAGACGGGTATACCACTACTGCACCAACATTTTCTTACAATTTAAGTCTTTTACATAATAGTTTGATCACTTTTTTTCACCCGTTAATGGGAAAAGCCTATTCTGATTTAATTGAATAAAGTACCTGAGTTAGATACCAGTTCCTCCAGAAGGAAATCTCTCTTCTGTGTTATGAATTTTTTTCAGATATTGTAGGCGTTGCTTTTGTAATTTTTATTGTCTCTCCTTTAACATTTAAACATAATTAGTTTTAATTCAAATGAATATATAAAATTTCCAATACTTGTTCGAATAAAGGACAATACACAAGATCCTAAGTTACAATAATTTATAAATAAAAATAAACTATTACAAACCAAATCTTTCCCCATACGGAGATTAAAAGCCATAATCTTGACTGATTGTTCCCGATCACACGTTATAAATAATGTAAGCTTCTCCAGAGAAGCAAAGCATCCTTGCCTCCCTGACACCAGTTTACACCTTCAGTTAAACCACTTCCATCAAGAAGGCAATTGAGTTGGGCCCAGACAGAACTTCTTGCTTACACGTGAACCCTCCAAGCCTCATTCTTTCCAACTTAAGCACAGGAAACTAACTTCACAGAGAATCCTTTAACTTTTATACACTAAGTCTGTATAAAATACAGATTCCTAATGCTCCTAACTGCACCAATCTGGCAGCGCAGTGAGAACCTGGTTCAGAGGCCACTGAAGTCCATGAAAGGCTTCAATGGGCTTTGAACTGGGACCACAGAGATGGTATTCCCCAAAGGAAAGCTCCTGCAAGAGCGGCTGGTATCTCTCTTTTTGCTTACGGGATGCAGTGGAGATTGTGTAGTCAGCATGATACCTGAGCAAATAAAATGAAAATGATACAAAAGTTTTAAGAACCCCAAACTCTTTACTTAGTTGTGTGCAAACTGTGCTATTGCCCCTAGAGCTCCCTGCTTTCCTTCTCCTCAGTGCTTGCTCCATTCCAGGATAGAGAAGATGTGAGACACAAAAATCTCTCTTCACTACAGCTCCCCCTCAGTCCCGAGACTGATAGAAGAGGATGTAACCAGACTCAGAGTTCTTTGAGATGTCTGATGTCAACCCGTAGAATTCTTCAATAGCTTGTGCATCAATTTTCTGGATGTAGAAACACAAAAAATTAAAGTAAGAATGTCCTGTGTAATATACACATAAAATTAAGTTCCACCCTAAAAATTATTGTCAAACCAAATTAACTTTCACATAGTTACATGAAATAATAAAATCCAAATAATTCTTAAACTTGTTATGTTCCAGTTTCCCCTTAGCCATCAACTGCACAGAGGGTAGCAGCTATGTATGTTTTATACCTAAATTTTTAAGTGTTGTTTTAAGCATTGCATTATGCATCCTGTGTATTGTGAGCTAAAAACCCAATTTATCTATATCATTATTCGTCTTCTTGCCACAGAATAGCTTATTAAACAATGGTGAAAGACAATGGTCATAAACAAAAGAGGTTCTTTTGAGTATAGAAGTCTAAATGGAATTCAAAGTGTTGTACAGTCAAATTGTAAGGCACAGCTCTGCGCACACAATTATTGCTCATTCAGAATGGGGTTGAAGCTTCTTTTCATTAGCACAGCAGTTACTTTAAATAATCATATCCAAGAGGGGGGTGCACGTGCTCTGGTTGGGCTTACCTCAACAATATCATCATCAAAAAGCAACCAAAAATCATGACTCTTCACTATTGCGATATAATGTCCTCTGTTAGGGCCACTGTAAAATAAAATTAGGAAACAACATAAACAATAACACACAGATATGTGGAGATGCATTCCATTTAATTGTTTTTTTCTTGTATAAAAGTAATACTTAACAGTAATTAAAATGGCTACCATTACAATTTTTGTTTGGATGTGTCTTCCCCTTTTTTTTTTTTTACTCTCTACTTACATCATCTTCATAATACAGTCTTACTTATTGTGCTAAATAAAGGATTATAATTTCAAATGAGGAATAAGCAGCACAGGCATTGAAAGTATAAATGAAATCTTAAACAGAGAGAGAGAAGTGAAATCAAGAGTATTTCATAAAGACAGAACAGATCCCAAACTATTTCTGATCTTCAGAAAGAAAAAAAGGCTGTAGAACTGCTGCTGATCTACGGTCTCAATCATGAATCTCTTTACCCAGTTCACTGTAAACAAAAACTGAATTAAACTCGCAGTTTAGGAGTCTCACGAAGCTCAGCAATGAGAAGGGCTCTCAGTTAAAACTGTAACTATGCTCAGCCTCTTCAGTTATGGCAGACAAGAAATTTCTCCACGACTATGACAGAAAAAATAACCCACCAAAACTTTAGGAGTGTCTTGTTTCTTATCAGGTTTCAAGTAAGGAAATAGTGCAATTTCTGAAGCAGCTGAACCTTACAACTGCGAGTGTACGACTGAGTCAGAGCAGTTCTGGAACTGCCTTAACTGGCTAGCAGCACTCATATGGTTTTTGTGCCCAGATCAGGGAGGGAAGGTTGCCATGCCTGAGGGGCATGTCTGTGTGCCAGATCACCAACACGAGGAAATCAGGAGTCATCTCCTGCCCACAGCTCCGAGAACGGAGAAGTCCCCAAGACTGCAGCTTGGATGGAGGAGGCAGAAATGGTCCGAATCGGACAGAATGGCCAGAAAGAATTTCCCTTTAAAATCCAGAACAAGAGTGTCACAGAAAACTATGGCACAAAGGCTAATTTTCCAAAATTGTCCAATTTGAGGTCTATTTATCTTTACTCTTTACTCACCATGAGAACACTGAGTAACTGGAGCAAATTGCCCAAAGAGAAGGTGAAATTAGCATTCCTAGTTATGAAACTGGGACCAGTGCAACCTAATCTAATGTCAAAGTTACCCTGCTTTGAGTTTTAAGTATTTGACCTCACAACATAAATTATTCTGTTATTCTAGATGTCAAATTGTAATTTTCAACTTTGGGGCTTTTATCTACTCAATACTCAATACTTGTTTGTAGTTAAACCTGATTTTAAGCCTTGAAGCCACAAGAACATTTGTTGAATACAGCAAAATCAAATACAAATCTAACAGACCTATTTTGAAAACAATGAAACAAAGTAATCAACAAAACTCATAATATATGGATATATTTCAGAAAATGTTGCTCAAGCCTTAAGAAAAAAACCACACCCTAAAGGAAATGCTTTATAAATAATCTTTCTATAATGCTTTCTTTCCTAAGAAAGCTTTTTTCTCAGAAACTGTTTAAATGTTATTATTGTTACATGATACTGGGCATTTTGTGGGGTTTTTTTGGTTTTTTGGTTGGTTTGGTTTTTTGTTGTTGTTGTTTTTTGTGGTTTTTTTTTAACATAGTTAAGAGCACAGAAAGATCTTTAATGTGAAATACAGTTACCACTTCTCACAATGATCTGTCACAGCAACAAAGCCATAATTTCTGTCAGGACTGGTAGTTTCTCCCCACAACACTTTTTTTACTAAAAAGCTTTTCTTTTCAAGAGGTCTTTAAATGCTATTGATTTATATGATACTGGGTGCTTTGCATCGTTCTTTTAAACACAGTTACGGTTATACAAAAATCCCTTGCTTAAAACAGAGTTATTACCTTCCACAATGAACTACCACAGCAACAAGGTCATACATTCTGTCAGGATTGGTGGCATCTCCTGAGGTGTTAAATAAACGAAGCTCTAAAGGAAAAACTACTCTATAAGAGAGTTTTGTGTATCGATGCAGCTGATCCATGTATTTAAATCTCTTCAAATGGAGAGCTAGAATCATAGGCAGTTTTTTTACTTTCATCCTGAAATAAAAGAACAAAACCAAAAAACCAGCAGTATTTCCAATATTCATCCAAAACATTTGGTCGATATCAACAAACAAGAAACCTGTTTTACTGAAGGTTTTAAAAATCTTTTCAAGCATTAAAAGAAACCAAAATAATCAGCTGCTTAAAAATATGTCCTGTGTTGCTAAGCTAAAGGGTATTTTTAACAAATGAGAGAGCTGAAAATGTATTTAAAACAATAAGCTATAGTACATAAAAACAGCCATGATGAACTCACATAATAATTTAGACATAAAGATCACACAGCACAGAATTCAATTTTTAAGTGTATCTACCCACAGCTTTTCAGAGCTCCCAAAAGCAAAACCTATATCCCACTTGAAACACAGTGCAGGTATTGCAATAGAGCTGTTTCAGAGGTCCTGTCCCAGCTGAATTTCCCAGTGAACCAGCAAAGCCAAACAAGTTTTTTAAAATAAGCTTTGTTGCACCACTTTGTCACAGAAGTATTACTCCAAGTTTTCTTAGCCATTCATTTCCAAGCCATTCATTTTAAATTTCCAAGGGACACAAATAGCCCACTGTTATCCACCTACCTCCTGCTATCCAAACAAGATAAGGCTGTGCTCTGGTACAAAAATTTTGTACGAATGTTGCAGCACATGCAACATTTTGTTTTTACGGCAAAGCCAGAAAGTGACCTAGTTTTACTCAGGGCTCACTAGCCCCTTTCCCTAGCATGAGGAATTGAGATCTCACATCAGTGCCCACAAATCCTCCTCAGCCAACCATAGCTGGCCTGGCAGCAAACAGAGACTTCCAAATCTTTGGGCAAGAAATTTGCCCATCCTAACAGAACAACTAAACCAGAGCTCTCTGCTTCTTGGCACAGCCAAGTGCCTTAGATCAGCACAGTGCTGAGTTTTCACACTTTCAGCCCCAAAAGGCAGCTCAAAAGTCTCTGCAATACAGCCCAGGTTCCAGACATGTCTATGAAGACCATACTTTCAGAATGTCAGGAAATTTGTAAAAGACAATCCTTTTTTAAAAGACAGGGGACTGTGGACAAATTCCTTGATAACTCACCTGCCCACAAAGGAACTAGGAAATGAAAACGGCTGGAGCAGAAAGAAAGATGACAGAAGAAACTATTTTTAGGGACAGTTACATTTTTATTATATGATGGCTATAATTTCTGCTCTATTTTTTTTTTAACTAAGTCCCCTCCTTATAATGTAACTGTGTTTGATAATAGGAGCTCTTTCAATGGTGAAGAAATTTGGTTCACCATCTTTGCTAGCTAAGTAGACCCCATCACAGATACACTTTTACAGACATGGAAGAAAAATATGCCTATAGTGAAACTGAACTTGAGTCTCACATGAAACCCAAAATATAAACAATCAAAGCTGTGTTTTGCCAGTATGGAAGTGCCTACAGTAGAGGTTTATGTCAACCCAGCTGATATTGGTCAGGGATCACATTACCTCCCACACAGAAAAAAGAGCTCAAGCAACAGAAAACAACAGGCCAGGCCTGGATTCACAACCTCTACCAGACACCAATTAGTGAGCTTAGATAATGTGTGAAGGCAGACTTGGCAGATGAGATATGCAAAAGCTGTGTGCGCAATCTATGGTAAACCAAATAACCAGCAGCAGTGGTATAACCAGTAGAGCATGTCAGAGTTCCCACTCCTTCAGCCAAACACTTTCTCAGATAATAAATAGCCACACAGTGCACAAAATGTCAGGTTTTTCAAAGGCGTAAACAAGACTAGAATTATTAGGCAGACAAGAATTGTTTTTAAACATAATGATTTTCAGGAGCACTGTCAAGCAGTTTAGCACAACTAATCAAACACTTTTAAGAAATCAGAAACTCAGTTAACAACAACAGTTACAAAAAGTACTATCAAAATTATTCTTTCAGCAACTGGAAAAATTAATTTATTTTCAAAACAAAACTAAGTTTAAAAAGTCACATGCAATCAATGACTTTCATCATTGCCAATTACCTTTGATTAGTCACCAACAGTTTGTTTTAACTTGGCTTTTTAACGTATTTTTGGTCTTAACACCCTTCATTTTCTCATTTGTAAAATAAATAAATAATGATCAAAGGAGTCCCAAAATGCTTTACACACAGATTCTCACGGCTCACAGAAACAGACATATTGAATTCTAGCAAGAGGACTGCAGGCAAATTCCTTTTAAGTGGAAGAAGAGTAGAAAAATGAAGGAGAAAAGGGTCTTCTCTCCTTGACACACACACACACACAAGGAAAAGGAAATGCCAGAGTATTTTCATTAAATGCATGGGTTATTTTTCCCTTCCCTAAGCAGGATGTACCTTTTATGCGCTTCTTGCTTACTGCGACATTCTTCGCAGTAATACTTGTATTCACTGCACAGAGTTTCTGTGTTGCTGAAACCTCTGCATAAAAAAAGAAAGCTGTAAATACTAGGTTTTTATATGAAAAAACCATATAAATGTACAATGTCAACATAATTTTATACACTTAAATCTACATAAGATAGAACTGTCAGCTTTTAGTTTCATTTTCTGCTTTCTGGGTAACAGGTAAAGACAAATTACAAAAATTTGGATTTTTTGTGTCTACCTTAAACAGTGAGTGATTGAAGTATTCTGCTCCACATCAACTGAAAGGTCTAAGAAGTCTTCATCCTTGCTGCTTACCTGCATGAAAAGAAGAACCAATAGAACATAATTAAAACAAATAATACTAATTTACCTCTGTTTTTCAGTAGCATTTTTTATTGACAGAATGCATCTTTTACTCTATAACATCCTTTCAGAAATTTTTGCAAGTGGCCTTTCTGGTTCAAAGATCTGCTGTATTTTCTGATTTTGTTCAGGAAGGAGGAAGTGTGTATGAGTCTCTGGGTGTATATAATGCCAGTTGTCACCATGCTGTGATTTCAGACCAACGATATTAATGCCAAGCTTCTTCTACACCTCACATTTTTCAAAAGAACAGAATCACTGTGATTCTTCTGCTTAGTTCTTCTCCTCTGACTCCCTTGAACTGAAAGTTACATATTTGCATGTCATAGTGTACCTAATAAACAGCACAAATATTTTGAAGCTTCTTCCTGGCTAGATTCATACTCTTAAAGGAACAGCAGACAGTAAATTAGGCAAATGAGAGCTTGGGGCTTGGTCTGATAGAGGCAGAAGAGTAGCAAATTCTCGAAAAAAAAAGTAAGAATAACAAGTAAGTAAAACAGAACATTCTAGAAGCAGAAAATAAATTCCACCACAAATCCAAATTTCGTCATTGATAAATGAAGAAAAAATCCACAGCTGCCCTGAAAACTAACCATGTTACTAAAGTTTTAATAAACAGTAATGTGCAACCTTAACTTTTGGCTGCTAGTGTCTCCTCTCTGTATCTAAAGATACCCAATGTCACTTATCAGAATGCCCTCTGCCTAGATACAAAAGTAAATGCTTTTAGAAAAGACACCTGGCTGCAGTTTCTTGACAGAAAGCAGGAAAAGTGAAATGGCTACAGGAGAAGTAATGTAAGTCGATCTTTTAAACATATGAGATTTATGTTCCCATTTCAACTCAGAATAAAAAAAAAAAAAGAAGTGGAAAGTTGTTCTCTGATAATCAAGAGATGAGAAACACACAGCCTTTAAGGTCAGTGTACATGAAGAAAAAAAGAAAAAAGCAGGTGGTCAAGACAACTATTTTTGAGAATTAATACCACAGGGCAAATCCAAAGATCCATGAAATTAAGTTGAAAGCTTTTGTTAATACCTGTGAGAGGACTGGGCTCCCACTGTTCTGTATCTAGTCTTTCCAAGAGTTAAGTGTGCATGTCACAAAACACCACTACGTCACTACACATCATTTCTGCTGCAATATTCAGGTGCTCAAGTGTAATGTTTATACTTTTAGAGAGATGACAGAACACAAATGTTTAGAGTGGGAAAAAAAAGCCACCTGCATCTTAAGTGTACTCCACATTTCTTGTTATTCAGGGATGTACTATGGTTTAGCCATGTGGACAATTCTTCAAAATATCCCCTTGCAAATCACTCTTGGAATTATCAGACCTGAGTCTATAACGCTAAGAACTCTGGTGGAAATCATTGTAACTGGGGATTAAGAAATGACTCAGAAAAAAAAATCAGCTCTAGAAAATACTCTGCTGCTGCAGTCTTCAGCTAGGACAGCTGGAATTAGGGAGTCATGTGATCGTGCTCTTCAGACATGCAATTAGATAATTCTTCCTCTTTTGGTCTAATCAAAGAAAATTACATGAAACAATACAGATTTCACAGGCAGCTTTATCCCACGCAGAAGCTGTAAGGGCAGAGAGGATATGGAGAGGAGAGAAGAGATGTGTTGTACTTGGTTAAAAAGCGATTGGTATTGAAAACAGAAGTTCGCAAAAGGACTATTTCCATTCTCTGATAACACAGCCTTAAAAAACTCACTCAGGTTAGCCAGTCCATTGTGCACTTAGGATCATGAGGAACCATTAAAGGCTTTATTGCAAGAATAGCCAAATGGATTTTTTTCCATTTACGTTGGTGATTTATAAATTGCTTTTCTTAATTTTTAAGATTCTTTGAGCCTCAGTATTTGAACAGATTTTTCTAACATGAACTCATACAGTTTAATTTAAAAAAAAAGTAAAAAAAATTTAAAACCACTCTGCAGTCTTACAAGATGCCCTCCTTCTGTAAAGGTTCTGTTTCAAATAAACATCACTGAGCTTCTTAGACTACAATCCCCAATGCTATATATTTCAATCATCTATAGAATGAAAAAAAGATGGGCGCAATCAGAAAACCTCATCACTTGCAGAATCGAGCCCTGATGTGCTCAAAAAGCTGTCTGAGTGCTCCTAACAGGAACATCTGAGTAATAACAAGGAATTTGGATGTTCCAGTGTTCTGGCTGAAGAGGATGGTGTGCTGTTCTCACGTCAAGGACATAATCTGCACCCACACAGCTCAGCTGTACTCTGATGACCAAAGCTGCACAGAACAGAAAGCTCAGAAGGCTGACACTGACAGAATCCATTATTTGGGAATCTCACTGGTAATGTGAATCTGCTCACTGCCAAACAGCTCCTGCAGCTACAGATTCCCACGTGTGCTGAGACAGAAAGTGGTCTTAAAAGAAGCTGAAACAAAGTGTGTGATTTATCTTGGTTTAAAAAAAAAACAAAAACAAAGAGAGAGAAATAAAGTTGGGCACAGTTAAAGGCTCTATAGTACTCGTGTGAGAGAGAACGCTGAGATTTTCCTTATTGCCTTCTCTCGGTCCAAAGTAGAATTGAGCCAAAGAATCTTATACCTTGTAGAGTCATCTGAACCCAAGAGCAAGACCATCACCAGGAGGTTGATATGGTGGTTTTGACAATTTCCTATATTTCTCTGCAGAAGTACTGGCCACAGTTAGCTGTTTGAAATGTAAACTTAATGGAGCCAATTACATTATTTTCTGGTTTACTGTTATTCTTCCTTAAACTGTGAGAGAAATCTGTAAAACCAATGAACTTCTCGGTCATTTCTATAAATTAGCCATAAAATTTACATTCATTTCATCATTCTGCCTCTATCAAGGATGGGTGAAATCATTATAAAGAGAAATCACATTAAAAGCATGTAAAGACAACTTATAATCCTTTTGTAACATATTCATTTAATAATGTGGCTTGATTCACAACACAAACCTTTGCTAAAGAATCATATCTATGTTCCTTATACTCCACTGTCCACACTTAAACTGAGGATACATCTTTAGCCAGTTCAGTTTTTATCTTTAAGATGATCTAATGAAACAGTGCATCTGGAAAGATGCTCTTTTCCACAACAAGGACAACTAAAATTAGAGTAAAATTTTGCTCATTTTAGGAACATTGAGGAGGTTTGCCAATTAGAAGATAATCACTGTCACATTGAGCAAAGATATATGTTATGCTTTATACTTAAATACGCAATAAATTTCCTATTTAAATTAAAAATATCCTAGGACTATTGTCTTGTCATTAAGAAACAGTAATTCATCCACTATTGCTTGTAATCTTCTACATGAGCTATTTCCAAGTACTCCTAACATTTTTACTTATATTTCTAAACACAGGAAGAATCTAAAACCAACAGCTTCTAATAAACATCAGAACAATCATATATACTCACTGTATTTGAAAATAAAACACTATTCACAGTGATGTTATCTATTTAATGTGTCCAAATGTGTTTCTAAGTGCTCATTTTCAGGTCACTGTGTTTTAGACACAAGCTGACATACTAAAAAGACAGAAGCTGATAAAATAGTTTCCAGATTACTTTGATTATTATCTTGTTCAGCAATAGCTGAATATTTCAATTAGCAACAGCTAATAGAAAAAAAAACCTGAGCAGTGTTAGTAGAATACTCAAAATTGTGACAGGCCTGATGACTAATAAAATATGCTGGCAAAGAGCATATCAGTGTTTTAAAATTGCATTAAGGATGGTACCTAGATCAAAATCCTGACAGCAGCAATTCATTATGCCACAGTGAGGAAAGGTAATAATGTCAGTTGTGTCAAAAGACTTAAGCTAAACTCATGTTTCAATAAAAAAAGAAACCAGTTCAAGAACTAGAAGAGAAGCAACTGACAGTTGCCAAGAAATACTTATTAGGGAGGGGAAATCTGCCAGAAAAAAAAAATATGGCAGTTTGGAATCAGCACCTAAATTACTCATAGTCTGCATTATACATGACATTATGAAGCTCTTTTCTTTGAAATAAATGAGGTGGGTATTTCTAGAAGACTGAGAAAATTACATGTGAAATATACAGATTTGATGAATTCCTCCTTTCCAACGTCATGCTGACATATCTGCATTACCTAATTAAGTTAAAGAAAATAGGTATGAAGAGTTATACAAAAACCACAGTCATTTAGCTTTTTTACAATCTCTAATAAATAGAGATGACAGAATTACTGTAATTTTCAAATCGTGCTGCTTTTACTCTTTCTCAAGCCGGCAAAATCCAATTTTAAGATTTTATGAAATACATTCTTTCTCTTTTTGTAGAACTTCTCAAAGAATATTTTAGTACAGCATACTCAGAGAAAGCGTTTATCTCTCAGGGTGTATTATTAGAAGAATTCCTGTGGACAGACATTTAGGAAAGGATTACTTTTCCTGAACATGAAGGTATGTTTTTTGAGAATCCCAGTCTGCTATCCCAGTGCCGAAAGCCAACCATTAGTATCTTGATTTCAATGGCTTTAAATTTAAAAGCTAGGAATCCACGGAAACTGATTCATAATACTTATTTATGGGATATATCACTAAGCATGACGTTAAGTTATTAAGACATTAACTTTGAGAAGAACGTCACATCCTCCAATCGCAGACTTTATTTTGTTTAACAATACATCACCTTAGAAATTTCTGATCTAAATTTTGAAGGTGATTATGATCACACTAACAAAAAACCCTATTGGGCATTTTCCCAATATGGACCAAATGTCTTTTCCTACAATTCATGCATCAGCTGCTGGAATGTTCTCACTAACAAAGAAAAAATGCAAACATCCACACAAACAGAAAGACTACTAAAGAAAGAAACTAATCTAATATCTTGCTCTGCTGGGATAAATGAATCATGATGCATAAAGTTCTGAAACACGGCAGAATTCATGTTTAGAAAGCATGCGAATACTCACAGTTTCACAGGTAAGACATCTGGTTTCATTAGTTAATGTTCCCTGAAAGATTTCGTGCACCCAGGTGGGGTCTGGCGGGCTGTTGTTTTCACTGTCCACGTTGCCATTTGGCAGGCGCCCGTTCTGCTTCTCCTGTTTTCTCTCCTCTTGCAAGATGTCCGCGATTGTATTTAACAGATAGTTTAGGAACTCGTGTGCATCCTGCTGCATGTAGTTGTCAAAAAGTTCTGCGAGATAAAACAGAAGGTTTTTTAATTGATCGGTTAGTACTGCACTACAGAAAAGTTTTTAAGAGAGTCAGATTTCAAAAGCAGTCCTTTATTTCACATCTTGAATCATTCATGGCAATACAACACCAACCCAAAATCCCTACTTGATAAACTAAGCCAAAAGAATAGGGGGTGGGAAGAGGGGACAGCAAGTCAGCTTGCTCTGACAGAAATCACTCAGTTGATAGGAATTATCAGAAGACTGAACCATACTGCAAGAGAACCAGGGCACAATTCAACTGCCTAAACACAGGCAGTTGGAGTACATGGAGTGCCCCCTGAACTGGTAGGGGTCATCCTGTCCAGCCTCCAGCTGCCACTGGATCTCCTAGAGGGGCTATGCTATCTCTGCCAAGCTTAGATCAATGTCTTGGACACTAACACAGGTTTAGTAATAATTACTTCTTTTCTCTCTGACCAGGAATTGCTAAGAGGAAATTTACCTGCCTATTTCAAAAGCATTCTATATCCCTAGTTAATATCATACAAGTCTTTTTATGTGCAATTACTTCAATTTGCTGCCAGTCCAAGAGTGTACTAAGAGACAGGTCTTCAGCATACAGGAGTGGATAGATGAATGCAAAAGATACTCAGTGAAGCTTAGGTTTTGAAATGCATACAGGGACTCCATGGGAGCCTTACCATCATTCACCTGATGGCATCCAGGAATAAACTTCAAATAGAAAAAATAATCCGGGGTTATTAGCTAAGTAGGAAAACCCTGATGCTAATCTAGGTCGTATGGAGAGGTTAAGTAATGCAATAGGTCAGACAAGAGTACGAACCATGTCGTTTATTTAATGAACTACTACTACACTATTTTTAAGATGAGTGAGTTCAATCTAGCCAACTGCGAGGTCTTCATTTAATCAAGTAAATCAAGGTAGAACAAGAGCTACAAGTCTCTTGAGGTAAAAGACTTCAGAAGTTCTTCACACTGTAGTATCACAGGCCTCTCAGGGCTATGTGCCCAGTCAGTAATTAGCACTAACTACGGCAAAATTAAAGCTACAGATTGTTCATTTTACAATTAGAAGAACTTTATGCAAATGTAACAGAACACCTTCAGCTGACTTCAAGCCAGCAGCTGCTTCTCAGCCAGTTAGACTATAAGGTCATCAACAGAGAAACATAGAATTGTTTGGGTTAGACGGGACCTTAAAGAATCATTGAGTTCCAACTCCCCTGCTCTGGACAGGGACACTTTCCAACAAGACCAAGTGCTCAAAGCCCTGTCCAACCTGGCCTTGGACACTTCAGGGATGGGGCATCCACAGCTTCTCTGGGCAACCTATTCCAGTGCCTCACCACACTGGCAGTGGAGAATTTCTTCCTAATATCTGATCTAAACCTGTCCTCTTTCAGTTTAAAGCCATTCCCCCTTGTCCTGTCACTACACGCCCTTGTGAAAAGCTCCTCTCCAGTTCGGAGATGTTTAATATATGCATGTGGTATTCAGACATCAAAAATAAAGACGGAACAGCAGCTCTGTAGTCTGGAATACACTAAGACTATGCCCTCAGTTATCACCCTGGTATAGCTGGATATTGACTGGAGAGACTCTAGATTGGTGTTGCACACCTACCTGGTTCTTAAACTAATTCTTTTTTAAGGCTCAAAATTACATACCTTTACAATAAGCACTTAATAGCATATATGATACCCATGTAACTGCAGCCTGAATGTAGCCATTTATTTGTACAAAAGGTGAGAGTATTATCATTAAAAGAGACCCAAAAAGACAACAAGGGTTGAACTTCCACATCTGACTTCTCTACTGAAGGTTTTCCAATTGCCTTGCTCTGTGTAGAATTTTAGTGGCATGACATAATTACACATTACAAAGAACACTTTCTCTAATGAACTTAATGGCTCCTGTGGTTTGCTTTCTGCTTTCCATCTGAGTGATTCTCTGCATTTGTTATAATGAACTGTTTCTGTAAATGTATCAAACACAAGCACACCTACTCGAGTATACGTGCCAAAGACGGGAATGAGTTTCCTACTCTGCACAGGCAAGTGATTGTACGGTACCCAAGAGCTTTTTTAAACAATAACATTACAGCTCATGAAGTGCATTTGCTGGAAGAGCCATGTCAAACTAGGAATGTCATTATAATATTTTATTTCTTGTTTTTACTACAGAGATAGTCATCATACCATTTAAACGCTTTTTCAGCCAGCATTCATACTCTTGGGAAGATTGAAACAGTGTGAACATGTCTATTGCAGCAGTGTTAAGTATGGTACCTCATACAGTTTATTTAAATACAGTCATTACCTCTTAAGGAAAAAAAAAGTTGTATTTTTATAAAAATGCATCCAAATTGAGTAGTAGATTACAAGGCTTCATTTATCTTTTAACATCAAATAATTTTATAAAACATTCTGACCAATTAGCCCTGCAGATAAGAAACTAGAAATGTGAAAAATCCCCAGAAATCTCTTGAAATTTAGGATAACAGTGACATTTAAAAAACAATTTGCCAAAACTACTTAGCGATTTTAAAAGTAGATCAAGTTATATATTGCATAAATTCTAAATCAATTTTAAAATGTGGGGGGTTTTAAGCTAGACAATTACAGGCAAGTCTTTCTACACACCCAGTTTGGCAGACTGATTCCTCCATTCAAAAAACATTTTTTTAAAACAAAGAACAAAGGTTTTACAGTGGATTTTGCTTACAAATATAGAACTCCCAGAGGAACAAAACTATCAAGCAATTTCATAAGCAGCCAGTGGCAATGTGACAACACACTTCAGTTCTACATGGAGAGAGAGAGACAAGGATTCTCTCTCAAAACTGCTCCAGGGTTACACCCTTATCCTGGGGCCACCTCTTGTTTATACCACAGCCCCAAGAACACGTTCTATATGTAACAAATATATAGGTATTCCACTATGCCAACTTCAGAATTAAATCATAACTGCTATAATTATTACACAAGAATAAGAAAAAAAAGTTACCATTCTCTTTTCGTAACCTTGTTATAAATTTCTTGGGAGGTATTACTCCAACTTTTTTCTTCTGGGTGGCTATACTGTGGAAGAGATCAGCTAAGCATGTAAGGAGGTTCTCTTTTTTTCTTGGCTGACTCTTGTATGCTAAGACTTTGTCTCGAAATGGTCGACAAAAATAAAGTGCTTGGAGAACTGAATTGCAGTAGCACGTATTCCCAAACTACAAAAGAACAGAAAGATCTGTTAGTTTGCATTGTATTACTGTAGAGAGGCAAAATTAATTCCAAGGTATAACAGAGTGCATAAGCAGGGGCCAACTTTCTGCAAGTAATTTCTTCCTGACTTTAAGGCAGAAAAATATATTAATGTCGCACAAAGGACTACCAAGTACACTGTATGTAAATGCACAAAAAACCTAGGTAAATTTGAACAATACTATTTAATTTTGTCTCACTTAAAATTTAACTTATTGGTAATATTTTACATCTATTTGGGTCAAAATGTTCAAAAAATACCCCCAATTTCACAACTCCCAAAATATGCCCAGGTAAAAATATCTCTCTGTCTGTCACACATCAGTCACAACAGCAATGAACATGCACAGCATGACCTTGTACTGTGAAGAAATTCAGCTGAAAATGGAGAGCTTCTCACACACTTCAGGAATCAGATTCTCCAAATCTTAATAGCTGTCATCGAAGTCAGAAATAACTACTTTAACCTGTTCCTACATTGTCAGTTCTCGTTCCAGGGTGACAAGATCGGTTTAAGGAAACTCCTGAATGCCAATGTGACATGGCCTGCTTAGAATTCAGAGCTACAGCAGCTGGTAGCTTGAAATCAAGATTGCAAGGAAAGGAGAGCACAATTGGGATGTGCACACTTTGAAGAAGGCAAGCCACTGGATTGAAAGGGGGAAGCAGAGTCAGCAGGAAAAGCATCCGTAACCCACTTTTTACCAGGACACGCCAGGTGGGACACTCCAGATGTCCCCCTTCCCCAGACTCCTTTAGGCACCTGAGGTCACTGACACTGTCTCCAGCTCACCCCAACACTGCCAACCTCCCCACGGCATCTGCGAAGGCGTTGTGAGCCGTCGGTGGATAAAGCCATTCTAATTTTACGCTGCCATTCTAATTTTATGCTGCCCTCCTCCAGTGAAACCTATTATCCAACACCGAAAGTGTGGGAAAAATCTTTACGAGGCCCTCAGCAAGTAATCCAACCTTTCAGCTGCAGTCACACAACCTGCAAATTGAAGCATGCACCTACTGCACACATCCTGCAAAATGTGGAAATAACATTCAGATTTATGTTTATATAAAGATAGCAGCACATATAGATAGCAAATTCTGAGACTTTATTACTGTTATGGGGAGACCTAGAAAGCAAAGACTGCTTTTAGAGATATTTTAAGAGCAGGTTCCTTCAATAGAGACAAAGAACTAAAAGCTTTCACATCTAAGCAGTAACAGGGAAATAACTACTTTTTGCCCTCTCCCAATTAAAACAAATAAGAGCACCACACAATTTAATTACAAAACTTAAAAATTAATTACTTTCCTCTATTTTAAACTAATGAAATACGAAGAACTACTTTCTAAATAACCAAGACACACTCAAAGAATAAGTAAGAAGCATATTTTTAAAAAATATTAAGATGTCATTAAGGTAGCCATATTAAAACGTGACGAAGTTAACAGCCATTATTATTTAAGCTAGGAAAATGCTTATATTAGCTTCTTTGTGGTCCAAATCTGCAAAAAAGTCAATGAACTTAAGAGGAAAACGAAGGCTTTTTACCTTAAAGGAAGCTGATGAAATCACACAGTAGCTTCTGTCAAAACATTTAATATTGTAAGCTGACTATTTATGACTTTATAATTAGAAACAGCCATAAAAAGAGAACTACATTAAAGTGTTAAGAAAGTTCTTAAAATTTAATCAAATTGGAAAAGTGCTAAAATTTCTACAGCAAGTGTCAAAAGATGAAAAGCAAGCCAATTAGAAATTTCATAAGATTCCAATTTTAAAAAGGAGCAGTCTGATAATAAATTAATTAGAATGGCAACCATGCAGTGAGAGATGAACAAAATATGAAGACATCAGAACACTGAACAAAATTCAGATTAATTTAATATGAATTTATGTTAACCTACATGCCTGTGAGTATGAAATAAAAGAAACCAGATTAAGTTCATAGAAGGCTTTCTCCAACCAAATTCAGAAACACAGCAGGCGACAGAAGAATGTTTGAAAACAAACTCCTGAAGGAAATTTAATTAGTTCACATTTCTTTTATCTCTATAGCATCAGTCTTTATCACTTCAAAACTCAAAATATTTTTAAAATAAATGCTTCCAATCATCAAAAAAATTAAAATGGCACCTGTACTAAACAACAAGTGAGAAAAGGTTGGGAGGTTCCTAGACTATGCAAATACTCAATTTGATAAATGCATAAATGCTTGTGTTACCACCATCATTACTTTAGTTCCCATCTGTAGAGAAACACCCAACACCTTGCTGCAGTCTCCTCATGCTCCCACCACCCACTCAACACCTCTACTCTGCTTTCTAATCCTGGGTCTTCAGCACCGGGCTGTGCTGCCAGGAGACACCTTCCTTCCTCCTCCCCACCTCAGCCAGCACTGCCCCAGAGCCACAACCCTTGGGAGTGCAAGCCCTGCACTGTGGAACTTCATGCTTGTCCAGCCTGCCTCAGAACAGCAGTAAAAAATATAAGGAGGACCATCTTACACTGTGCATTTCTAAGAGATGTAACAAAAATCCTTGTTTTCTCTTTTTATCAGTTCATACTGTTCTTCTGTTCTAAATTCTGAGAAATCAGATTGTTTCACAAAAATACTGCATCCTCTATGTTTTACACCCTCCCCCCTTTCTCTTTTAAATTCTGAAATCAAAGTTACAACACCCAAACCTATGTGGAAATAATAAAAACGAGACAGCCGGGAAAACAAAAACAATGTGCAGCAAAAACACTGCACATCCATGAACACTTAGTCTTATAGCTTACTCTTCTGATGCACATACAACTGGGAAGAAACGTGGTTATTGAACCCCATTCAACAAAGATTTACAAGAACTCAGATCTGTTTGGAACATTTTGAGCAGCTTTTGGGGTCCTCCCAGCTCTGGTGCACTGGCAGCTCTAAAAACCTTTTATTATTGCAATGGGCTCCTCCAGTGAATAGGATTTCTCCAAAACACAAGGATCCACTGCAAGAGACTGAATAACCAAACCTTCTGCTCCAGAAATCTGGTAAACTGCTAAAGAGTTTCCAGAGCAGCCATTTGAGATTAAAAATCTTATTTCATGCCCACTGGATAAAATGATTGATTTAATTTGTGAAGCACATAGATTTAAATAGTTTGCATTACTGCACTGAAGATGGAAAAGAAGAGCGATAAGCAGACTTGATGTTCCTGGTTGTCCACATGGATGGGACATCACACTCCTAACGCTTTCATTTTACCACACATCTTACATATTTCCTGCCGATTTAGTGAATGGCATTGTCCCTTCAAGTCTAAGCTCAGTTTTCCATCCCCATCAACCATCTGGTCTTCCATATGTTTCCTATAATTGCCCTTTCTTAGGCCTTCTTTTACCTCTAGAACTGCTCTTCCAGCACATCCTCTGAACAACCCCTAGATTCTAGCACAAAGCTGGAAAAGAGGTAAGGCAGTGCTTCTGCCTCCTTTTACGTTACCTCTGGACAAATTGACAGATCTCTACTTCAGGATTGTCATCTCTATCTAAAATGCTTTTCTGTATTCCAGACACCTCAAATGGCTAGCTATCACACAGTTAGAAGAAAGCTACTGACTTCCACATTATTTCCCTTTTTCCCATTACTCTGGAGAAAGTTAGGACAAATGAAGTCAATAAACAAATTAGAAAAACTTAGCAGTAAATGTTAATGCACCTCTAGGAGATACACTTCTTGTAATTGCTACAAAAAAATTAGAGAAATCAATGAAGACAAAAATTGTGACTTCTATCGCTTCTCAATCTAATAGTACTAATTTATTATCTAATTATCTAGTATTTCATTCCATTATCATTATCTCTGTCATTCTTTCTAGTCATTGGCTAAAGTTTGTTACTTTTACTTTTCTCGACAGATTTACAAGCTGCAAGCCTATTACACATTTATGGTGTACATGTGCTGTGTTAGTAAACACAACCTGCAGAACAGATCTGAAAACCATTCAGGCATCAACGTCACTGAATTTCCTTAGCCGACCACTGTACCTGAAAACCAGCGCCAGTGTGCCATAAATGTAAAGAGATCCCATTTTGTTATTTGTTACAATTCAAAGAATTTTTGTCCATCAAATTCTATTGTTTGAAGCTAAAACAAGCAAAACTCCTGTGGTAGAAGGAAAGTTAAAAACACTCTAATATACTGTAGCTGCCTGTCTCTTACGTGTATGGTTGAGGGCAATGACAGATATTCCCTCAAATTTCTACTCCCTCTTGAGTACAAAAAGCCAGGATTTGTTGATATTCATTACGTATCAGGAAGACTGTCCTTTATTGAACCTTCTCTTAAGCGTACAAACTATGTAAAACTTCAAGATCAGGTGTACAATACAATTCCACTGTTAAGTCTTTAAATCCTCACTGGACTTGGACAAGTAATTGGGGAAACAGTTTATCTGTCAACAGAGTAATAGATTTGTGAAAACCAGTTACTGGAAAAATGGAAAGCCTAAGCTCAGCTGCAGAACTGACAGGTATTAACAGTGAAACTGCTGTATTTCCTCTTTCAAGAGAAATAACACGGCGCTTGGAGAGTATTTCAGCTTTCATGAGAATGGAAAAGAAATCACTTGAATTTAAGTGATGGTGTTTTGAGATGCATGGAAGTCAGCTTATCAGTGTTTGCTGACTCCACAGTGCGTGCTTGGACTGCAGACTCTCGAACCAGGTCAGTGCTAAGCACCTGGAGGTAGAGACACGTTACAGTACCAGGACAACATTTAAATAATCAGTTTCATTAAGAAAAGCAAGACAACAGGTCTTATTAAATCAACCTGCTTTAACTATGTAGTTTCTGAAGCCCCAATAAAGAGAATAATTTAATATTTCACATCTGTATAATGCAATTTCTAACAAAATATACTTTTCACCAGTAATACCAGAAATTAAAGTTTAAATAATTCCTTAAAACTAATTATTGATTCAAACAATCCAGCATATTTTTTTCATCACTGCTTTTCCCTTTGGGCAGTATTTTTTTTTAATCTTAATACAAATAGCAGATATAAACATACCATCAATAGTCTTTCACAAGATTTTTTTTTCTTTTAATGTATTTATTTTACTTTATCGGCATATTATAAACAACAAGCTACATATTTTAAATAGCCTTCTTTAAGACTTATACATTTTAATAATATGAAAGAGATGTAAAAATTACTCTACAACTAATAAAATGAAATTAAAGTATTCAATAGAGAGCCCATTTCAACAATTCAGTAGCATATTTCAGCAAATACACTAAATACTGAAACAAATTTCAACAGTCTGAATATTCAGTGACTGTATCTTTCAGAATTTTACGTATTCACTCATCCCAGTCTTGTAATTTAACCAGCCCATTCCTGTCCATTCAAAGCAGTAAGTTCCGGTCTGAAACTCACATTAACCAAACCAAAATAGTGCTCATTGACTGGAAATTGTTCCGGACCAATCTCTTTCTCCAAAGCTGAGGCATTGGCGCCCTAGAAAAAAATCAAAAGTAGCAAAATATTAGTGTGGCAACATTGAATTTAAGCAGCTGAGGCAAAAAAAGGTTTTTGGCAAGGATAAACGACCAAATCAACCAACCATCCACAAAACGCCGCAAAACGTCTGATTACAACTAAAAATTACCTTAGATATGTTTCCAAATATGTTCTGTTCAAAAACATCTCAAAGTTATACAATTTTCATGTATTTTCATGCAGTTATGCTGTTTTGAAGTTCCGTACTTATTATTTTCAGAGTTGAATCACTTTAATAACGCTTGCAGTAATACAGGATGCAAAGCAGATCATACGAGGCCAATTGGCGAGCTCCTTCTAACAAGTGTAATTTTCATACTGTAAAGCACATTCCAGAAAAAGCCAAGAGATGCAGATTGTTCATAGGAAGCAGAGACTGGTCTGTTCCACTTACGCTGAAAATATAAGTTGTTCAAAGCGCTTTCCTAAATACCTTGAACTTTGTGAAACAAAAGACAATGCAGTACAGCTAGTGATGGTGTGCATTGCAAATGCTGCAGCCTTTGCCCAAAAAATCTGTTGGGCCTGATCCCCAAAAAGAAGTCAGAGAAGGTAACTTGGGTCACTCTGTGGCTGTTGACTGACCCAGTGCAGTAAAAACTGGGTTTCAAAGAAAAGTGTTGTTTTCTTTACTATTTAGAGAGAGAAAAACCCCTATGCTGGAAAATTCAGAGAAGAAAAAAACCCCAGCTTTCAATGAGCTCTTACACTGATTGCTTTTAGAGAAATGGAAATGTATACAACTTTTTGCACACAACAAAACTGATACCCATATATCTACATCTATCTATGTCCTCTATAAGACTAATACATGAGCATGAATATTCCAGCAGGTCTAAGTGCAGCTAAAATAGCGCATAATATACAGCAAAGAACCTTAAAACCAGGTGGAACTCCATCCCAACAAGTTTCTTCTTTACACCAAAGATTCAGCAAATAGCCACTACATAGGATATTACAACAATTAAATTAAATCAAAATCACGGACTGCACTAAAAACAGCACACGGGATTGCATAGAATAATGGCAGACAGGGAGAAGTGGAACAGAACTGTAATTAGAAATTAGAACTGTATCAAAATGTATACAATTAAAATGAAATGATGACGTGGCATCTGCCATGATATGACCGTGGTACTGCAGAACTTTACGCAAGCTACCTTAGCAGTTCTGAAACTGGAAGCACGTGCTTAAAGGCTCATTAGGAGGCAACAACTATAACTAGAATAGGGCAAAAGATAGCAAAAACTCCACACTTGAAACTCTACGGCTCTGTTCCATTCACAGCACAGCCCCAGCTGCTTTCATCAGCCACATCCCCTCCAATTACCCAGTTTGATAAAGCCTCTCCTCTACTGGGGATTTAGCTGTAGGGCTTATTACTTTAGAAGCTGTTCTCAAATGGAGATTATAGTGGTGAGGAAAAAGGGTATAAACCTTCATTTAAGATTAAAGCACTCTGTGACTTCTGAATATTTAGTTTTGCAGCCTTATTTAAATGCACCCACAAGCTCTGTCAAGGTGAGTATTACAAATAAACCAGGAAAAAGGAGGAACTGTGGGGTCCTTTTATGCTATTGTTAAAATCTCTACTTCTTTAAAAATAAATTCAAGAGCAGGCTTAAGGAAATTCTTTCTCTTTTCGAAGCTAGGGTGGAGTAGCTGCTTTATTCTATCTTTGAAAGGAAAATATTATGATATAAACATTGATGTTTCTGTTTGTACAGACATTTAGTTTTCTAGCACAATAAAGATCTGACTTGGCAATAAGAAAGACATGCTGAGATGCTACAAGATCGTCATGGCTTTCCGATTATTCAAAAATGCTTCATTCAAGGCTCAGACTTCCACATGATTTCAGGGTACTGCATCATGTATGTTTGAATGCAGTTGTTTATGAATGTTAGTACAAACCAGCATGGATGTTTTACAACACTATAAAACCCCTCGAGCGACTCAGACTTCCCTTTACAGCTCTCTTTTTGTCTGTCATAAAGGATGCTATCTCTCCCTCCAAAGTAATCATTTATACTGTGCACAGTGTGTTGGCTGCAAAGAGCAGAAACACAGGAAGAGTACACTAACATGCATGTTCATAACTGACCCACAAAAGCTATTTCAAAACCTAACTATCCCTTGCTTCAAAATGTTTCCCGGCCATGATTACGATAGACATTATCAGTCCCAGCCGACTCTTCCATTATGCAAATACAGATGCAGGGGGGAGCACTGCAGCACCACCAACTATTATGGTACTGCATCATCTCTTGGACATAAGGACAGCAGAGGTTTAAGGCAGAAGTTGGAGTGTCTCTCTTTTCATTGGCCAAGTTGGACTTACTGGACTTGGGAACTAGACTTGGGAAATTTCAGGCTGAGCTGTATGCTGCAGAGTAGAGAATTTATTCCTCTGCTGCTTAACTGGGATCCCCAGGGAAAATCCCCAAATAAACCTCTCTTTTTTGGGCGGCTCACTTAATAACATGTACAACAGGTGTTCAGTCCCCACACTGCAACATGGCCTTGGTATTACACAGGGGACAGAAAGAAACATCATTAAGTTTGGTCAGCACATCCACCTCCAATTTCCCTTGTCCTTCTGAGGGGAAGCACACAAGGGCATTACCCAGAAATGAGAAGGAACAGGGGCACAGCAGAAGTCCAAAAAGCTAATAATACTGTAATAGTACTGGGATTTACCACTTTTTGCATCGTATCAGTGTAAAAGCTTTACAGCTACAAAACCAAGCACTGCCTTATATTAACCCCCCCCTTATATTATATTAATATATTAATATAGTACAGGCACAGAAAACACTCATTTCTCATAGCTGATGAAATACAGCTTTACAAAGTGGAAAGTTCAGCAACTAAGGTGTGTTTACAAGAACACAATATGAAATGAAGATTTGCTTTTTATTTGATGCTGAAAATTATCTTGGAAACAACATTAAACTATCAATGATTACACAAAAATCTTCACAAACCTAGTGAAAGTCAAGTGTAAAATTGATCTACCGTGGATTTCATCCTTCAAAATGATAAGTCATGTAACCTTTATTTAATCATGTTCAAATCAGTTGAACATTTGTTGCTTTATCTCCCCAATCAAGTTAAAGAAAAAAGCTATTCTACTGGATTTATAAATATCACCTTGAATGCTAATTTCTTAATGAAGAGCTAAGAATCTGTGTTTGCCACATAAGTTCCTTAATTAAGTTTCTCAACTTTTATTTTTAAAACAGCTTGAGTTTTCTACAAATCAACGCATTTAACAATAGCCAGATGAGGGTTTTATTTCAGCTTAGTGGAATCAAAGGCCAGGAAATACAGTAGAATAGGAAGGTGTATTATCTTTGAAATGAGTACAGTTGTATTTTCCTGATTCTCATGTTTTACAAATATACATCCTCCCAAACTTCTAAAATAAACTAAAAGAACCCACTGATGCCATACGTTTCAATGGAAAAGGGTGGAAAAAACAAAGCGCAGACAAACGCAGATGCGGGTTTTTTATTTGTTTAGTTTTTCGCTTTCTAAAACAATAACATCATTAAATGCCATTTCCGCTTTTATTATTGCCTTTTCTCACAGCCTCAGAGGCCACACTGCTGTGCTGTTACATGTTGAACTAGTCCTCCTGAGACACACTAACAGCTGACACAGGGATAAGATAACTGGAGCCAATCTGTAGAACAAATCAGTTGGTGCTTAGGATCTGACATACACACTTTGGGTTTCAGAGCATTCTTGCCAGATTAGTTACAGGCTGGTTCTGTGACTAAACACCAGCTGCAGCTGATCTATGTTGTCTCGTGAAGTTTCCTCCAAAAGCCATCTAATTTGTGCACTCTAAGACCGCTCCCAAAATGCAAACCAAAGCATGGTAAATTGGGATGCCACCCTATATTAAAAATACTGTCTAAAAGCATGTCAGCAAGCAGGCAGACAATTGCAGTTTTAAAGTGTCCTACCTTGTCATCATCATCCAGCCTTGCAGGCAGAATTTCCCTTACAAAGCCTTGATTCATAACTAGCCTAACGTGCTTGGAAGCTTACACATCTTATTGGCCTGGCGTAGGGGGGTTTGATCTATCCCCTCCTAGAATAAATATCAGTTGATAGCTTGGTGGGTCATCTTTTCAGTAGTTTAACAGCTTTATCCTTTAGTTTGACTAAATTGTAAATTTCCTGAGAAAAATCAGAATTTCACCTTTAAAACAAGTTTCTTGTCTCAGAACTTGCATTTGTCACCAACATCCTGAAGATCCATTTCTCCCCTCACGTGTGCACTGTGCTAGATCCTTCCCCTCAATGCTCTCCACCCCACTCAAGAAGCAAGGAACAACACCGATTAAACATGACTCATATAACTAAACCATGTTGCACAGGTATATGCAAGCCAAGTTTTTTAAACACGACCTTAGCTATAGGTAAATGAACAATACCACCACACAACACAGAACTATTACTCTTCCTAGTGACCCAAAGGCATTACAAGTAAAAGGGAAACTCAGTAATCAGGAATAACAATGTTCCTGAAGAGGTGTAAAATTAATGGAATTATTTATAATTTGCAAGAATAAATCTCAGTATAGAAGCACTCACAAGTGCTTTCACTTCTTTTCTTTTTTTTTTTTTGCTATCGATTAGAAGGTTCTTCCTTGTCTGCGCCACTAGTGAAGAGATACAGAATTTCACAGCCCTAATTAATGCATGGTGACTGAAGGAATCCTCTGCTAAAGAAGAAATGCAGAATTCTACTCTTCCAGTTGTTTTATCAGAATAAGTGAATTCGTACTTTTCTGTGTATTCATATGAATCAGGGTTAAGAGCAAAGAGAACAGCTATGTTTAATCAGTTTATATTTGTTGCTTCAATTGCAACCAAAACTGAAAAGCAATTCTTTTGATACTGTTTCTAGCCAGGAAGCAGCAGTGAAGCATGAGTGGGATTCAATAACCCTCGTTGTTCATTTCTTTGCAAAAGAACATGCGTTATTAATACATGAAATATTTGCATAGTTTCAGTTAATACTTTTTAAATTCTTTCAAATAGTGTTATTTTATTAATCAATCAGTCTAAGACATAGTCCTCTATCTTCTTATCATGTGCAGCTAAGACAAAAGACTTTGTGAGTATGAAGTAAAAACACCTCTGTCTGGTTAAGGAAAATTATACCAAAGCACAAAATTAATTTCTCTTCGCATTTGGCATGTCTACCAAACCCATCTTATCGAGCCCCACTGAACATTCGCAATGTATTTTCCTTCACAGCAACTAGATATAGTCACACTTCCTTGTATATGGCAGGTATATGATGGTGTATCCTTTTGAACACTGAACTCAAAGACAAGTTAATATCTCAGAAAAATTAGACTCACATATCTACCCAAAATGCAGGGAGAGTGGGGAAAACACATTTGCTCAATCGTTGTTTTTGACAGACTGCATCCTGTGGTGTGTTTCACATACTTTTATTAACTTACATAATTCCAGTTTCAAAAAACAAATATATTGCTTTTATAACTTCCCATTTTCATAGAATCATAGAAAGAATCTGAGTTTATAAAAGATGGTAAAAATGTTTTCCTATTCTGGTCAACTTATGTTAATACAACCTTCTGGTTTTACACTACAGAAAAGATCTAGATTCTTTTTTACCTCAACTGAAAGATCAGATCTTACTGAAATAAACCATTTGTTAAAAGCATTTAACTTTGGCAATCTTCCTAAGCTACGAAATCAAAAGTTACCCCTTAGACAGGGCTTTTATACACCTCTTTCCCTCAAGAAATTTGAAAAGCCCCTTTTGCCACACTTCTACAGAATCATTCCTAGAAGTTTTAATGCAAATTAATTGCTTCAGGAATGTAAAAAGTAAATACAAAGACTACATAACTGACCGATCTAAATATTCAAGCGTTGTCTAGTAACAGGATCAGTTGTTCCCACTGACACAGCTAAAAATTCTGCTGCCAAGACTAGAGTCCAAATTCATTTCATTGTTTCTTTCTGCTTAGAACTTGCAAGATGAATATACGCAGGTGTGTGAGTAAAAAGAAAACGGAACACTTACATAAATAAAATTATCCAACTAAGTAATATGTCAACTAAATAATTCCCTGTGCTGGTATAAATACTGCTTTACAACTACGTGACTTTGAGAATTTTTTCTTCGTGTTTCATATCTGACAATTGTTTTATGTTAGAGTCAAATTCCTATTTTGATGAAAATTGAAAACAAATCTGTCTAAATTAATTAGTATACTAAACAATGTCACAAACCCAGTATTTTAAAGACCAAAAATACTCATCTTTTATTACCACAGTGTAGCAAATTACAGCTACAAAAATGAAGATGACAAATGTCACAATCGTGCTTGAACCGTAGTGTCATGTTTATCATCCAAGTGTCTCCTGATAAGAACTCCCACAGACAAGTGAACCTCCCCATTGCGCTGTAAGCCCTTACCCCAACTGCCTAACAAATACTTCTCCAAAATCTCCTGTGCTTGCAACAGAGCCACCACAACAGAACACGTGCCTGAACGCTCCAGTCCACGGAGCACAGCAGATCCAGGTCATCGTGCCAGAGTGAAATGCAGTGGCTGAGACACAGCACATGTTTCTTCTTGCCAACTGCGCTACATGAGCAACTCAGACAGCTGGGCAAAGGAATGCCACAACACCGCTGTTTCCCCTGTGTTACTTTAGTCCTTTCCTTCTCTGCTGGTTTTTTTTCTGACACCTCCTCATTTTGAAGCTGTTTTCCCGTAACTTTTCTTTCCTTGCTGTAACTCAATTCTCCTTCCTTCCAGCATGGGTCCTCTGTATACTTCCCTGTGGAATCTGTGAACCTGATAATCAATTAATGTTTAAGTATTATAATTTGTGCTTCAGAGGAGACAGTGCAATTAGAAGGAACAGGAGTGAGTACATCATAGCCATTGCTGGCTGGCTGCAGACTCAGGCAAACATCAATTTACATTAAGTGCAGATTTCACAAATCAGGTTTGAAACCCTATTGTAAACAAACAATTCCTGAAGCAGTAAGAAAGCCCATAAACGCACACCTCTCTCACAGTTAGCCAGAAAATTTTCCTGCAATTAAGAGTTTTTATCAAGCCTCTCTGCTATGACACTCAAGGTAGGCGCACTGCAACCTTCCCTCAGCTGGGCACTTCCAGGGTCTGTTTCCTCCAAAATGCCTTTTCCCACACGTTTGTTTGAACTCTAGTACCTCTGAAACATCTCCACCCTTGTGAAATGTGACTGAAACAGGCAGAAGGGTACTCGTGACAGTGCCTTCATAGTGCCTTTGAGAGAAGGCAGGCAGGAAAAGGACAATAGCCAGCCATTCAGCGTGACTCCACGTCTTAATCCTTTCAAAAATAAAACAAAAACTTGGATTGTAAGAGAAGCAGAGGTTCTCATGCAGAACACACTGTTACATCACACAATCAACATCTAACCACAAACTGTGCATTTGATGTCAGAGCTGAGGGGCTGAAACGATCACTGAAGGCATTCAGTGACAGACCCTGTATGCAAGATGCTGAGCTGGCAGACAGAGAAGGGAATACATAGACAAATATCCAAAACAGGAAGATTTTGATGTCTAATGCCACAGCTTCTAGATTAGCATCATTTTAAAATATCATCACACTAATGGCTGTGCCAACATCATCAACCACCTTCTAGAAGAAACCCTGAAAACAAGTACTACTACCATCACAACTTGCTTGCGTATGTCTGAGACGACATCCTGGAGGCTTTTCATAGCTTTTAAGCTACAAATGTAATTTCTATCTTCTCTTTGCTTCAGCTACTCAAAGACTTGAAACCTTTCAATTGCTGGCAAGTGTTTCCTGGATTCTAGCAACAGAAGCAGAAGTCAGAAGTACTAGATGCAATCTGTGAGTATCGCAAGGGGCACATCTTCATTGCAGTTAGTCTAGGTTACTTTATCCCTCCTCAGCCATGCATAAAAACCCCATATAGTTCAGTCAGATAAGACTTTGATTGCAGTTTTATTCATGGATGACAGCAAAAGACCAAGTTCTACTTTTACTGCAAAGACATTAAAAATAATTTTAAAAAATAGACCACACAACTTTAACCTCATCCATTTTGCAACAAGAACAGTGGCTAAACCACTCAAGGGCAAAGGTATTTCCAGTGCTTTTCCACGATCTCCAGCCTTGTAATTAAGACTTACTACAGCACAAGGAAGCATGGGAATGGTGATATAGAGTGAAGAATTTTAAGGAAGCTGAAAGGCGATACAACGCTAGGACACATTACTGCAGAAAGAGCCCTGTTAACATTGGTATGAGCACTGGGGTATAGATCAATCAACCAATGCAGCATATACAGAGGAACCAACCAAAACAGATAGGATGTCCTCTTGGAAGATCATCCCCAAAAGGCACTACAGGTAAACTAAACATCCTGGCTATTACTCTTCACTGTACCCACATAACCTGCCAGTACTGTAAAACATAATATTCTGCTTTATAATATTTGGGGCTTGAACAACAAGGGTAAGATGCATAAAATATGAATGAGCCAGCAGAAGCAACACTTGAATTAGGATTTTTAAAAAAGAAGTCATGAAATGCAGAACTGAAGTGGAAGAGTTTCTTCAATATAGTTCTAGACTGCTCTGTTACAGGCTGTAAGCGTACATGCATGCTAGGTTTGTGCAGGCACAAACTGTCTCTTGACAAAAATTGCCTGTTACTGGTTTTGTACTATGTAATCACAAGAAGGCACAGAACAGTCTGAGAGTTCTTGTAAGAGGCATGGGGAAAGGCAAGCAAAACTTGTAAGAATTCTTAGGTAGTTGTCTGGCACTTTATCAAAGTGTGTTGACATGAAGAAGACATTGCCAGAAAAAAATAGTATTACTCAGCAATTATAATCCTCCTCAATTTTGTAAAGCATATGCTTAAATGTAAGTATTTTACTCTTGTTAAAATTAAAAAGACCTGCCTCACCACAACCACAGTGTTCTGAACAACTCCACAGTAAATACCAAGTGCTCCTTCACACTATCTTTACGGATATACTTCTAAGCACAACCTTATATTAACTGCTGAAAAGCTTTCACAGCTGGTATCCTATGCTAGGTGTCCCATAGCACAGTGCTATTAAAGCCCATGGATCAGAAAGGCCCAGCAAAAGTCTTATGCCAGGAGTTTATGCACCTCAGTGCACATGACAATGATTGGACAGATAATATCTAATTGCCATCAGAATTTCAGCTTTATGTATATAGACAGCTTAGTTAGTAATAAGAAGATTTTTAGTTGAAAAATTTGTTTCAGGATTGACCTAAATCTCAGTGACATAACATCATTTCTAATAAACATACATAAAGAATAACCTTAAACTATCTGTTTGGCCAGTCCAGACCTATGGTTTGTATGCAGTTCAGAAGCAGAGCTGTGAGGTCTCACACTTGACCCAAATCAAGAGGCCAGCACTGAATTTATGCTGACACAAAGGCCAGTGGCCAACTCTGGGTGAAAAGATGTCAGCCAGAATTGCAATAAAAGGAGATCACCCCAGCTCAGGGAATAATCACACTAATTCCTCAACAACATAACCTAAAATCTGCCTTCAGAGAATGGAAACTCCTGAAGCACATGGTACATGTCCTATAAATCTGGCCACATAAAGATGTCTGTATACAGCTGATAAATTCAAGAAGTCAGACTCCTCCAATTCCAAACTAAAAGATGTCATCTCCCATGTCAAAAAACCCCATTATTCCAGTGACTAAACACCACCTGAGCAATCCCATCCAATCAGCTTACAGATATTCACTCAAAATTCTCACAGGCCACCTCCGAAATATCTGTTTGAGACATTAAAGCCTCTTTGCAGCAAGATTTATGAAAACCATAAATCAGTTTCCAATAATATGAAATGTAAGCATTTCCCACTGTTTGATGTTATGAGACATTATAATGGCAATTCAGCAAATTAACAGAGTAGATGACAGAGTGTTTTCTTCCCCTTAATAATCTCTTCCCTTCCCTTGTGAAAATAGATTTGGTAACAAGAACTTTCACATGGCCACAGAATAGGTAGAAGAGAGCACAAATGCAAGACCTTCTGCTATGAACCATCAGCACATCTCTCCCACGACAAGCAGTAACTTCTACTGACTAAGGGATATTACCTTCCTTAAATTCATCACTCCTCCATCAGTGACTCTACTGAGCTCCCCACCCCTCTTTAAAACAACCCAAGAGAGCCCTATCACATCTGTGCTTCTGCTTATGGCTCTAATTCATCACGAGAGAGAGCAATGAGAAAGCGACCACTGGGAGAAGCCTCCTGTGGGGACCTGGATCGATGCACGCCGGTCAGATCCCATGGAGCGCGCCGGGCCGAGCCCATCGGGCAGGACGGGATGCCCGCACTCGCCCGGGTAACCCGGGGAGCGCCCGCCCACTGACGGGCGATTCCAGCCCCAGCTCAGGAGCGCTGCACTCGGAGGGAGAGCAGGGACGCTACGGACTGTGTCGGGAGAAGGAGGGCGCTTCCACAAACCCGACCGTAACCACCGCACACCCGCAATAGGCAGCGCCGAGCTGGAGGCGATGCCCTGGAGCGCTGCCCCCGCTTTCGGCACACTCGGGCGAAGGCTGCGCTCGGCCGCCCCGCGCTCCAGCCCCGTCCGCAGCCGGGACCCCGCTCCGCCGCCCGCCCGGCCCAACCCCCTCGGCGCCCGCAGCCGGGCTGAGTCTCCCAAGCCGATTAACGCCGCTCCGCTCCGCTC
>VZTG01010447.1:347587-360586 GCA_013397845.1 Melanocharis versteri
CCCGCCCCGCCCCGCACGGGCCGGCCGTGCTCCGCCGGACGCGCCCGGGGACGCGGGAGAGGCGCGGAGGGAGCGGTGGCCCGAGCGTTTGTACGGAGTCATCCAATCGGCAAGGTTGGAAGAGACCCCTATGATCTTCCAGTCCAACCGTCCACTGCCACTGTGACCCGAAACCACATCACCCAACGCCGGATCCAGACGCCTCTTAAAACACCTCCAGGGATAGTGACTCCGCAACCTCCCAGGGCAACCTATCCCAATACCCGACCACAGAATCACAGAGTGGGTCAGGCTGGAAGGCACCACAGTGCCCCAGCCTCAGATATCTTGGAAAATAAAGCTGATGCGTAGAGTAGTCATACCAGGTACTTGAGAAAGAGCTTAACCATGTTGTTTCTCTGCAGACTGTAAGAGAAATCTGGATTGGCCGTTCAAGATGTTGATACCTGCACTTAAGAAGCACAGAGCTAGCCAAGATATCTGCCACCCTGTCTTTTTTCACACATAGGAAAAATCTAGTAGATCAAGATGCATTATTATAAAGACCAATGTCAATGCACATAAGGTCTTGATCATAAATACATCTATTCACTGTAAAAAAGATATTTTAATACCTATAACATTAAATCATTACAATTTCTACAATCTTCAGAAGTAAACGTTCTTTAGCAACTAAGTTAATAGAATAGTAAATTTTCCTTCAGCTGAAACATAAAGAATATGACTTTAGAAAGTATTATAAATGAACTTGACTGCAACCTGAAATATCCTGAAATATCACATAAAATCATTTTATATGATACCTGTCATCTAGAATTGTATATTTCAAAAGTATAGTAGCTGAGAAAATGAACACCTCTTGGATGACTACATTCTGAAACTGTTGCCACAGAAACCATGGGGGAGGACAGCATCAGGGGAATGAGAAAGAATAGAAACAAAAGTAGTGGATTGGCCATTTATGAGCAAAAAAGCAAGAATGGATATTTAGCAGGATAGAAGTGTCAAACCTTCAGATATCCAGCAGTTCATCATTTGAAATACATTTGCTGCCATAAACATCTCCAAAACAATTCCTTACAATATTAATCAGACCCACCAAAACAGATACTCCTCTATCATCCAGAGTAGACCAAATTTCAAAACATGACATGAGAAAAATAAGGCAGTGTGCTGCCCCCCTGAAGCAGAAAAGCATGAAAAGCAATTGCACTGTTGCAGAAGCTGATACCGTTATCTGGGAGATAATTCAGTTTGGAACCAATTATGTGGCATCAAGTGGAACTGCACAGGCCAGAGAATACCGCAGGAAATTTTGAAAGGCACTCAACTGAAAAGTCAGAGATTGCCTAGAAGTTTCTTCCTGCCCATAAATTAGAGAAAGAAGGTAAAATATACTTGCTGTGAAGTGCTCTTTCTGTCTCTAGTTCCAAGGCAAAAATGCAGTTATTTTGGAGTATTGGATTACATTTCAAAAAGCGTGGAGAATGTATGGCTGTGCTGGCCTGCATCTGGTAGGTGTGTGTAATCATGGCTGGGGACTAGGCAGAGCAGCTGGGAAGATGCTAAATTAGTAACGTACAGAGAGACTGATTTTGTTCTAAAATGCTGTTTAAACCGAGTTGCTGTGTTATAAGCAAACTAAACTACATAGAATGAGGGGAAATACAGAAACACTTTCTATACTATCGACCGTTAAACTAGAGTAAAATATGAGGAAATGAAGAATAGAATTGAAAATTATCCCTTAATTGTCATCATCAAGCCCTTTGGGCAATTGGAATTATTCAAAAATTAAGTATATCTGGTGAGCTCAGGAAAAATAGGGTGGGTTCGACCAGGACTGTGCATGTGCTTGTGTATGCTTGAGGCTACAGAGTTTTGAAAACAGAATGACGGTAATTCATAAACATCAGCATGGTAACTGACCTGGTCTGAGAAAATATATCAGTTATGTCTTGTATCGCTGGGGAGAGACAAGATCCATCTGAAAAAAGGCTACCAGAGCATCTTTGCCAACTGCTGAGGAGAAGTTTAGTAAGAAATAAGGAAGTTTCTTGATCACAAATCCTGGTTTTTGGGATAATTTTAGCCTGTCTGATATCTTCTGCAAGTAAAACACTTTAGGATGCAAGCAATCAGGGAGGTTTCTGGAAGGCATCAAGGATAACTTCTTGATCGTGGCTGAGCCAACCAGGAGTGTTTCGCAGCTGGATCTGCTCTTCACTACCAAGAAAGAACTAGGGGATGTAGTAATTGATCCTTTGGTTATCAAAGCCTGGGCTGTAGTGACTGAGGAGTGGAGTACATGATCCTGTGCGGGCTGAGGAAGGAGAGCAGGAGATTACCGACACTGGATTTAGAGGATCAGACAAGTTTGTTCAGGAAGCTGGTAGATGGGATGCACTGAACAGCAGCACTGAAGGGTAAAGTTACTCAGGAAAGCTGGCAGCAGAGTGCCAGGATCCTAACAGTGGGAAAACCAAATAGAGATATTAGTATTTCCAGCACTGAGAAAGCAAAATTAGTATGTTGTCGAGATAGGAAGAGTAGCTAAATGAGAAATTAAATTCAGTCGGGTTATCGTAAGATCTGCATTGTGTGGTAAATTCATCCCATTCAGATACAGTATATTTCAATATATACTCAAGTAGAGTTACTTAAAATTACAGTGAGCAGGTCACATCTGCAGAGATGATGGGCTTTGTTGTGGAGAGCAGTGACTGAAAAGAAATTTAGAGTGGCCAGGGGCCAGTCTAATGCTATGGTGTAAGCAAATAAGGCAATCCTTGCCTATATAACAAGGGAACCAGGAACGTGGCAAGCAGGAAGAGACAGTATTTTCCCTTTAGATATGGCATTGAACAGATTTTTTGGTAATATTGCACTAGCCTCTGGTGTCCTTGTTGTCAAAAGAATGCTGAGAAATTATTTGAGGCAGGAGAAAATTCTTTGTATCAAGAGACTTGAAGAGCACAATCTTCTTGGCTTTTCAAAAAGACTGGAAGGTGTCTACAGTCATCTTTAATCTTGCATAGTGAGAGGCATAACATGAAAAATACCTATAAACTGAAATGAAACAAATTTTAATTGTAAACAGCACACATTTTTTAACAGTGGAAGACATTAATGGTTGGAATATGCTGCCAAGAGAAATGGCACCTACAGTATCTCCTGAAGGCTTCACTAAAGAATGGATTCTTTTCTTACAGAGGTACATCAGTTGAACAGATAGAATTATTTCCCTGCCCTGAAAATCTCTCAGAGCATGAAGCTGTGGTTATTGCATAGCATTTGTACTACCATAACATCTAAGAATACAAGTCAGAGGGCACAGCACTTTGCCTCTTCAGTCAATATGTGAGACACTAAGATAAAACACCATTCTATCTTCTGAAGAACATACATTCCAAATGTGCAGAGACACAGAGGAGCAAAGAGAAAATATAACAAGGGTAAACTGCTGCTGCTTAACCTGTGCCTCTCCTTGTTTCATAATCTTGTGGTTTGGCAAGCACCCAGCTTATTCCAGGGTGTGTTGGTAGGTTGGCTTCAGAAACTGAAGAGCAGGCATGGTACAGGTGTGTTTGTGCCTGTATCATCTATCTGTGACTATAGATGGTTTCGCCAAATCTGGGGCATGTCAGGTTTTCATTAATCTTGCTTGACAACAGAATTGGTCCCGCAGGTCTATTTACCCCTCCGCTAACCAGTGAAACCACCAGCTGGTCGGACTATTGCTGCATTACCTGAATGCAGACATACCACACCTGTTGTTGGACTAGTGTACAGTGTGGCTGCAAGAGCATACTATAATAGGATAATTCAGGCTGGACAGGACCTCTGGAGGTCTCCAGTCCAACATTCTGGTCCTAGCAGAGTCAGATCAGATGCCAGAACAGGTTGCTTTGTGTATAGGGCTAGTGTGGACTTGGCAATGCTGGATAAACACTTGGACTTGATTTTAAGGGTCTTTTTCCAACCTAAATGGTTCTGTGATTCCATGTACTTCCACTTGTTCCAGAAACTCTTAAATTTGGATCCAGACATAATAGTGGGGGTGGAGGGGAGGCGGTTTTGTCCTTTCAAGAAAGCCATCTGAATTCACCATCTGTATTTTTATTGACACATGTCCCAGTGAAGGTCATCCACCATTCTCATGATAGATTAACCAGCCTTGCTACGGAAATGCACCTTATTTTGTGGACAATGGGTGTTCCAGGATTTGTGCTACGAGGCAGTAGAGAGTAAGACATAAAAGAAATTTTCCCCAACTCGTATCTCATAATTCCAAGAAAACCTGATGCTGCATAAATTATACAGAACTGGAATCTTAACACATTATGAAAATTGAAATTGGATCCTTCTGGGGAACTGAAGAGACAACCGGAAATGTATTTTAAAAATAATGTTATCAAATCATCTTGTACTGACTGACAGATAGTGAAACATCTGTATTAGTAAATTATTTTTGTAAATTACACTGAGGATACATTTTCAGAAAATACAACTATTTTTGTAACAGTTGTACGGGCTCTCCGGGAGCCATGACAGGGGTGGTGGTAAGCTACCTGGATATGGGAGGATCTGAGCAAGTTGTTAGACAAATGATGCATTTGTCTCATAGGTTCAAAAGCATAAGTTGTCTTAGTTGTAATCATAAACAAGATATTAATAAATTATCATCATAGGAAAGTATATAAGCTGTACAAAAGCATGATGTATAATTGTACTATAGATAAATATTATTTTATTTCTTAGCATTTTTTATCAGTAGATGTCATAATATTCTACAAAGAGGTATGAGAAATAATCATTATTAGACCAAATCTGTTAAGAAAATAGATTAAGGAAGAGTTCTCTGACAGGGTAAAATTTGCTCATGATGATTTTTCCCTTACATTCATTCTAGAAGATCAAAGCTTTCCTCAGTAAGGGTGTTCAGTTTTGTTGGGTTTTTGTTGGTTTGTGTTTTTGGTGGGTTTGGTTTGTTTTATTTTTTTCTTTTTAAGCAGAGGGTAATATTTGTTTCTTGCTGACTTCACACATGGAGATATTTTGATACTTTGATTTTCACAGCTCAGCTGATACTGGGCGTCTTGCCACATATGTATAGCTGGCAAACAATTAATCTGCTATACAAAGGAAAAACAGCATCTGAGAAGTTAAAAGGGAAAATAAAAAATGTTATGCTACTAAACTGAATATAAAATATACATCAGTTAAGAGAGATGTCCAATGGACTGTAAAATATAAGAATTTAGATGTGTTGAAAACAACAGTAGATTTCTAAACTACTGTTTGACACTGAGTCTTTAGACTTGTAAAAGAAGGTGGAGATCTAACTGGAAATAAAGTTACAATTTGTAGAAAAAGAGTCCATTTATAAAATGATAACTCTTTTGAAAGATGTTATTGTATTCTGCAAAGGAAGTGTGTATAGCTTGGGTCTCAGTGATCTTCATATAAAAGAACATGGGCTAGGCACAAAAAAAAAACTGTGTGCTTTTTTACACTGTTCTGAACAGAATCTTTTGGATAAATAGGGCCACAAGTATATTTAAAAAGAAGGGGGGAGGGTAATATCGTAATGAAATGCTTTCAATAACAGAAACTTTTTAAAAATTAATGGCTTTGATCCTTGACCCAGGCACTCGAGATGCCATTGTTTCAGTAACTCCAGTTGCTCCTTAGTCTGAAACTTCAGGAGTCAGTGACAGTGTCTAATGCTAATTTGGAAAATCCATTATTAGAGGTAAGAAGTGCAAGATGCTTCCTCAGTCTCTGTGTTCTCTACCAGAATACCAAGCAACGCTTCCCGTTGCAGTCAGCAAGGTTTTATTTTTGTGATCTGCGCAGCAGTTCCCCAAAAGCAAGATTAGCTGTCATGGAATAACAACAGTGACGCACAATCTGACAACAGGCAGCCTCCAGGTGAAGAGTTTGTATCGTTACAGTCTCCCCCACTAATCAGTTCTCCACACTACCAAGATATAAGGGAAGCTAAGGAGGAATACGTAAACCAGCATGAAGATAGATATGCAGTTGAAAAAAATATTGGAAGCTGCTTTGTGGAGATAATAAATTTGTTAAAGAGCATTCACTGTTAATAGCCTGTGTCTTTCATGCCACTAACGGGTGGTGAATTACTTTTGTTTTAATTGAAACATATGTCACAGCAATATTTTGTGCTTCCGCTGATCTAAAGCTATTGTTCAAGTCCTTGTTGCAATCAGTTCTCAAACAATGCTCTCTTTGTCAGCAGTAGAGAAGTAGAATGATTTTGATTTCTTCTCTTGCAAGATTTATACCCTGGAGAACCCACAGTTCCCCTCTGTACTTGCAGATGGTCAGTTAAATACTCCCATCTGGTTATATTTGTTTTTCTCTGGTTATACTTAGTTTTTTCTAAAAACAAAGCTAAATAAAACCCCACAAACAAACAAGCAAAAAAAAAAGGAAAAAAACAAAAGAAAAAATCCAAACACAGCAACCAACTACAAGTTATTGCATGAGCAGCAGAACTAATAAAGCTCCATTTCATAGGGTTTGTGCCCTGCATCTTTATACTGCAGTAATCCAAGCATCACCTCTTTGTCCCGTATGGTCTCATTTCCTCCTTCCATTTCCCCTGAAATTTCATTTCCTTCTCTCTCCCTGCAGCACTTATTGCCATTTGCCCTGTGGGATTCTTTTCCTTGTTTCGTACGTTCACCTGCCTCTCTCACTTGGATAAATTGCAGCTACCTTGGAGCAGCCCATATGCTGATTAGCTCACATGGCTGTTTTGCATATTCCATGAAGGACTCCACGGCATTTCACAAATATTAATTAATTGATCCTTAGCAATAACCCTGCTCCATATACATGTGCTATTATTCCTATTACACAGCTGGGAAAGTTGGTCTGTTTATCCTCGGTTGGTCAATGTTTGGTCAAGTTTATCCTTTGCTAATTCTCTGTTTCACTTCTCCTTGACTGACCATTAATTTGTTCTTTTCTGGCTGCAGTTTTTGTTCAGAGCAGCTATTGTTGTCTCATTGACAGGGGTTGTCAGAGTGTAGCCAACGCTCATTATTTTATCGCAAGCCTTGTGATATTTGATACCTTCCTTGCAACCACAGTTCCTGGGTTCATGTGATGAGGATTACTACAGAAATTCACCTTATTATAACAAGTTTATGGCTCAATAAGCTAGAAAGCTGAAAAATGATGGCAGGACTGAAAATGTTCAAAACAGGGTGAAAATAAAAGCACATGTACTTTTTAAAAATACAACTGTTTTAAGGCATTCGTACCCTGTGATGTCAAGGGCTCTGTCTCAGGTTCATCATTTAAGATACTGGTATATGTATGACTGCAGAATCTACAGACCATTTCCCACTTTGAAAAGGAGGCATGAAGCAAATCACTCAGTGAAGGCTAACATTTCCTGACCACAGATCCAAACTTTGCTAAAGCACCTCGGAAAGAATACGTAAGTGGAATTATAAACACGTGTGAAGTGCTCTAATGCAGATAACTGTGTGCTTTTTACTCCTGTAGTTTCTGGATGTGATCCTTCCTTCCTTTTCTTTCAAGAAGATGCTATGAAAGCAGGACAGGATTTTCTTTTGGCAACCAGAAGATATTTAGAACTAGAGTCAAGACAATAATGTTTACGGAAAGATTGTTACAATGAGTTTGCAATAATTCTGGTTATTTCATGCATTATTAAAAAGAGCATTTTGTAGCACTATTAAAATCGTAAACATTCTACTTTGTCTTTAGGCATTCATACAGAAAAACAAATTTAATCTGGCATAGTTGGAAGAGAAATTTAAATTCGTGCTTACTGGAGTTCAGCTAACACTAAGTAGAAAACAGTCCTTTACCTGAAATGAAACTAGCAATGTTTTATATAGTCTTTTCCTTCCAGCAAGGTTCTTTGCCATTTCATAAGTAATTAAAAACAATTATGTTAATAGCTGTGATCAGAACAATTAATGAGAAATGCAAATGGCTACTTCAGATGCCAATATGCTAATAGAATGCCTAGAGTATTTATAGAATAGAGAATGATTCCACTCGCATTTTTACTTTGTGCTGTTGCATCCATCAGACCTTTTTAAACTACAGCACCTTTGTTGATGACTGTGATCATCTTCAGTAACAGCAGAAAGTATATCAGCAGTAATGGGTGCACAGTAAGCAAGTTAACAGGGACTGTTCTGTATGAATTGGAACACTGATAATCAAGAGAGGTGTGTGGGAATAGAGGCAAATGCACAGAGCCTGCTAAGTGTGTGGAGGCTTCAAGAGCATGGAGTATTTAGCTTGGTAAAATGGAAGTGTAAAGGAGATATTCTGTGCAAATAATTACAGAAAAAAGGCAAGCATTGTTCTTCCAGCTAGAAGTACGCATAAGATCAGACATAAAGGAAGAGAAAATAGCATCCTAATCATTAGGCCAGTTCTTAAACTGTAATTAGTCACTTCCAAGAGGGCTAGGAAAGGGCTCAAGGTTGGAATGTGAAAGATCAGATTTCTAAAAATATATTTGAGTATTAATTCTATACTCATATTCAGTACATTATCAAAAGAAAATCCCCACAAAAATCCCCACATTATGCAGATTTACTACTGGCAGCATCTGAGTTCTCCCATGACAAAGGAGCAGAATTATCTCTAATTATCAGCTGTATCAGTGTAGGAGTGGTTAATCACCTTTAGCCAAAACAAGTAAATGTACAGTGAAACTGATGGTGACAATATAAGGAGTTGCTTGTTCCTGGGTAACTGGTTTGGACTCAGGAGAGGTTACACAGAGACAAAAATGTGGTAACACAAGACGTTTGAGAAAACACTGAATGATGATACCAGTTGAATAACTGAATAATGGATAAATTGAATAATGAAACCAGTTGATTGAGAAGTTGCTCTGTTAGTAAGGGAACAAAGGGACCTTAATTGCTTTTGAAATGAAGTCTGATAAATCTGAAGTTTGATAAATGGCTTATATAATTTGGTACCTGTGAGAAGATGGCCACAGTCACAAAACAGCTTCCTTGGAAGTTCCTGATGATTTCTGTATAGGCAGTAGTGTAGTATTCACTGACATACAAATACAAAGTAGAATGCCATTTTAATCAAATGAGCAGTTGAATGACAGAACTTGTTTAGTATTTCAGATTTCATGTTGCAGTCTAGATAATGATGGAAAAAAGCCAACTTGTTTCACTGTAGTGTCAATCCACCTGCATCGCGAAATACTTTGAATTGGCAACGAATATGTAAGTACTATAAGTGTAATGAAAATTTCCACCCATGTGTGACATGCTGAGCCCCATCACAATTCCTGGTCTACAGAGTTTTTGCCTTTTCATTTCTCTCAAAGGCAGGCTGTTGTTTTTCCCATTCCTTTCCCCATGAGACGACTCACTGGCAATGCAGCTCAGTACAGCCACCTGTACTGGCGCTTCTGCAATTCCACAGTGAGCCCTTTGAAGAAGTTTGTCTGCACTGTCATTTTTGGAAGGTGACTGGTTGCTTAGACACTAATTTGATTGATTTTAACTCCCATGGAACTAGGCTAAGGCTTGTATTTACAGAAGGGGTTTTGTGGATAAAGAGATGAACTAACTACAGAAATAAAAAGGTTGGTTTTTAAGGCTAGAATCACGGGGGAGCTGAAGAGACCATAAAAGGGGACAGAAGCATGACTCTGAGATGCCATATAACACGATCCTTTTGGAAAGAGTGAACAATGGAGTAACTGGGTCAGCTGAGGAGGTGACACAGATTACTTCGGTCAGTAACTTTTAGATCAAAAGAGCAGTGTAGATGCTGCACTTCTGTGGATGGTGTAACCAATTAACTTCACAATCTTGATTTTCAGTTTAGGCTCTTGGTTTTGCAACGTTATCACAAAAGGAACGGCACATTTTAATCCTCTTTAACACCTATTCTCAGTTATTTCTGTTAAAATTTTGCTGCAGTCCTAATCAGCTTTTTTTCTTTTCATGTAATGAATGCATTATGTGAGACACGGGAGACCTACACCCTACTGAAGAGGAATATTTTTCATTTTTCACCTCAAAGCCCTTTACGAACTCTCATTAATTTAAATTCCTTCCACACCCCTGCTGAATAACCCAACACAAACGGAATGCCACACTCAAGATCTCTGGGTGTATCACTTGGTCCGCTGAGCATAGGAGCAAGCCAGATCCCACTGTGCATTAAAATTTCAGTGAAAGATTCCTGGCAACCCCATGTGCAGAATCATCACAGCACATTTATTCTTTACAGAAAGCCATCATCCAGACAGATGCTGCAGAGAAATGTCAGAAACAAAATAGGGCTCTCCCAAAGAAGATAACAGGATCCTGACTGTGGGAGCTTGGGAACTGAAAATGGCTAGGGTTTGGCATCGTAGTTTCCACTCTGAAAAACAAAGTGATGTTTATCTACTCTCCACTCCTCTGACTTCTAATGAGCCCTCCCTTTCAAGCTCCCTTCCCCAGCAACTTTTGAACTGGCTCCCACTGAAGCTGTTTTCCTGTCTTGCTCTACCTCCAAGCCAGGGAAAGTGGGAGGGAAACAGTCTACCATGGTGCAGAAAGATTTCCAGAGTACATCAATGGGTGGAGCATCAGTCTGGGACCTTCATGGCGTTTTGGACCTTGAAGTTAAGCTGTGCATTGCTACTTGTGTTCACCCATCTTGAGTACCTGGTGTTTCCGGAGCAGAACCAGATGTGGCTTGCCCTACAGCCTAGGAGAAATCGGAGTCTTGATCCTACAACTTGCAGTTTGATCAGGGAAAAGCAGTTTAGGCTGGGTTTTTGAGAGAGCAGGGCAGGGCAGGGCAGTAAGGGGAGCACATGCAGTCTGGAATGTAGAGCTGCAGGTCTCCCCTAAATCTGCTTGGCTGCCAGCTCCAGACCAGAACTCACCCAACAAATTGTGCACCTTTATCTGCTGGAGACAGCCATTATTAAGAAATCCTTTTGTGAGCAACATGCAAAGGCTCTGCAGTCTTTAACTGCTCATCAGGTCGCAGTTTTGGGAAACCATGTATCAAATGTTGGTAGATAAGATGGATGATCAGACTCAGCATGCCTAGGCAATGATTCAATGGAGACAAACTGTGAAACACGATTGCTTCTTTGAAATGTGTTGCTAAAGAAGGATCCTGGGAAAGTGCTAATCAAGGTAAATTTATGAATAAAAACATTACTGAAATTCTGAATAAACCTGTCATGCGACTTTTTCAGGAAAAAATATGTAGCAAATTCTGAATGTGTTACTTGGCCACAAATAGAGCAGAGTTCAAGTAAGTTCACAGTTACCGCTCCTTCAGGAATGACACTTTCCGTACATGTTTCCATATGTGTTCTGTATGTGGACATGGGTTTCAACACCTGGTGTTTCTTCCCCATTCCTTCCAGGTCGATGTGGAGATTTGCCCTCCATGTAAATCACTGGTAAGATTGAGGCATTCAGCTCACTCACTGCAAATGCCTAGCTTCCTTTATCCAATAATGCCTTTTAGGATTTGGCTTCCTGTCTTTACTTTGCTTGATAGCCTCTCTGAAATCTGTTGCCAATGCACTTCCTTCTCCTAAGAGCTGTTCAGGCTTGTAATGATCCTCATGCTTGGAAAAGTTTCACGGTACCTAGGTTGAATGCATATTAAATTATATAGATTTTTCTCTGCATAGATATCAGGCGCTGTAAATTCTAGATTTTTCATAGTGAGGGGATGGAGTACAGACACATTTTTCTAAATATAACACTTTACTCCAAAAGGTTTCATGTGGAGACAGGGCCTGTCTGTCAGAACATGTCCTGCCAGGTAGTTCTGCAAGCAGAACCTGATAGCGTATTTAATCTTCCATATCCATTCTTGTGATCCATAAATATTAAACTTGCTTTGCAGCGATGACTGAAAGGGGTTGAGTTTTGCAAGACAACATTAGTACAACTGTGAAGCTAGTCAGAGGATCAAGTATGCTTTTATTTATACGCCACTTTAAGTAATCATCCCTCCCCTAAATTAAATAAGTGCTTCGTTCATTCAAAACAAAAATTTCTGCAGCAGGGCAACTCCTCGCTGAGACAAGTTTTGAACCGTCCCCGCATGTTTAGCTTGGGGGAAGGAGGCCCTCTCTTGACTCACTGCCATCAGCTTCCCATGGTGATTCCTGTCTGCTCCGATACTGGAGACGCACAAACACACGGAGTCACTCTGCAGCTCGGGAACCCGCTCACCATTCCCTTCCTTCTCGCAGCCGACGCAACCTGTGGCACTGTAAGGGCTCCTTGGGGAGAATCCGGGCTTTATTTATTTGGTGGAAATCTCTGCGCGCAAACTGGAGATTATGGCATCATAATACGGAGAAACCTCATTACAATACTAAGAAACTCCAAACCTGCGCAGCCCCTTCACCTCTGGTGTTGGCATTCTTCTCCCACCCCGCGTCCCCGATTCCTGCCCGGGAATCCGGGATCTCGGGTCGGGCAGCCGTGACTGACACACGGCAGCGGCAGCAGGCTCACACTGCCGCGAATTTAAATGTTGGTGTGCAACTTCCATGTCGTAAAACACCGGCTGGCTGCTTATGTTTTGTATTTCCTAACTTGACTCCTTATGGATGGCGGGCCAGCTGCTCACCGCAGGATCCGCTCCTCGGGATCCCTGACAGACACCTGGCTCGCCTTCCCTGTTCCCCGCTACCGAACCTCTCCCACCCCCATCTCAGAGAAACACGGAATGGCTCAGGCTGGAAGGGACAACGAGGGGTCATCTGGTCCAACCTCCCTGCTCANGGGCGGGGGCCCGCCGGCTCTGATGGGAGCACCACGGCCTTCCTAGGGCGGGGGGTGAGGAAGCGAGGAGGCCGCGGGTTGCGGGTGGCCGGGCCGGGCCGGGCGGCTTGCGGGGCGCCGGGCGGGAGGGAGATTGCTGAGGGAGGGAGGGAGGAAGGAAGGAAGGGGCCGCGGATGCCCGCGGCGG